>CAUYRT010020959.1:0-19615 GCA_963574885.1 Lepilemur ruficaudatus
GTTATTGGCTCCCTGGCTGCAGTTGCGGATGCTTTTCATCATTACTAGAAAACCCCCAAATATTAACAAACACAATCCAGATCAGTGTATGCAAAGAATAGTGCACCAAGAATGGTTAATGTAGGGAGGGTTAAATGTTAAAAAGATCTCTTCATTTGCTATATTAAGACACCAAATGGAGATAATCAGTTGGTTATCAAAAGACAAGTTGAAAGACAAAAATGAGAGTGGTTGGATGCTTTCCATACATCACATTATGCATGTCAATACTTAACAATAAAGCAAAGGAGTAACAGTTTCACACATCAGAAAGGAGAAGACATTAAACATTTCGTGTTATACCCAAATTTAATCGTGTGGCTGAGTACAAAATTAATAGAAATTCATCACCAAGTTTCCTATATACAGAAAATAACCTGTCAAAATACATAATTTGGTTAAAGACCAATTCAAAAAGCAATTTAAAAGAGATAGGTATTAGACATAAACAGTAAAAATTGCAAATGACACATGAAAACTTTTTTTAAATGCCGAAAATGGAAACAAAAAAATACTCAAACAAATGGAAAGCTATCCCCAGATCTGTTATAAGATGACTCACTATCATAAAGATGTTAATTTTATTTAAATGAGGAGATGGAAGAGATGTTGCTACCCTGGGAGCTGCATATGCTGCCCAGGAGTTGGAGAAGCTGAAGGAAGAGACTCAACAGGGCCTAGCTGAGCTACAGAGCCAGCCGCTACCCTGTACCAACAAGGTGACTCAACAAATTTGCGTTTACCTGTGTAGTTGCAACAGTGCCTGGTGCTCCCATGAGCTTTCAAGTGCAAAACATCTCTTGCAGGCCTGACTAATCGTGAAGTATTCAGGGAAAAGAATTCTGGAAAGTTTTGTTTCATTAAAGCTCAGTTGACACAATACAAATCACAATAGTGTCAATAATCAATTATACCCCAGTGCACCCTTGCACCATTGCAATTCAGTCAACACTTGCTTTGTTGCTTTGCTTGGCTGGTCCCATTTCAGCACTGACTCCTTAAGTACCCGTTATGTAGCATTTTTATATGTATAAGAGTGCTTACATCCATCCAGATCTGTAGTCAGGGGTCTTAGGAGAGGGTTTGTGGCCTCACCACTGCACTCATGCCTCTGCTAAATTTAAATAGACCATTTTGAATAAATGCTGCCTCTTATAATGTTACCCTTATTAAATTGTTTTTAATTTTTATTTTATAAGTGTGCCCATCCCCCAGATAGTGTACATTGTACCTGTTAAGTGTGAGTTTATCCTTCCTCTCATCCCCCTCCCACCTGCTTGATTGCTGATGAATGTTATTTCCATATGTGCACGTAAATGTTGATCTATTAGTTATAATTTAATGGTAAATACATGTGGTGTGTTTGTTTTTCTATTCTTGTGATACTTCACTTAAAAAATGGTCTCCAGCTCCATCCAGGATAATACAAGAGGTATTAGTTCACCATTATTTTATGGCTGAGTAGTACTAGGTGGTATTCATATACCACATTTTATTAATCCACTCATGGATTGACGGACACTTGGGTTGTTTCTACCTTTTTGAATTGTGAATTGTGCTGCTATAAACGTTTGAGTGCAGATGTTTTTTTTATAGAATGCCTTTTTTTCCTTTGGGTAAATACCCAGTAGTGGAATTGCTGGATCAAATGATAGTTCTACTTTTAGTTCTTTGAGGTATCTCCATACTGCTTTCCATAGAGGTTGTGCTAGTTTGCAGTCCCACCAGCAGTGTATGAGTGTTTCTATCTCTCCACATCCACACCAACATTTGTTGTTTTGGGACTTTTTGATAAAAGCCATTCTCACTGGAGTTAAGACACATCTCATTGTGGTTTTGATTTGTGTCTCCCTGATGATTAGAAATGTTGAGCATTTTTTCATGTTTGTTGGCTGTTAGTCTGTCTTCTTTTGAAAAGTTTCTCTCCATGTCCTTTGCCCACTTTTTAATGGGGTTGTTTAATGTTTTTCTGGCTGATTTGCTTGAGTTCTTTATAGATTCTAATTATCAGCCCTTTATCGGATGTGTAGCATGTGAATATTTTCTCCCATTCTGTAGGTTGTCTGTTTGCTCTTGTGATAGTTTCCTTGGCTGTGCAGAAGCTTTTTAATTTTATCCGGTCCTATTTATTTATTTTTGTGATTGCTTTTGGGGTCTTCTTCATAAATTCTTTGCCCAGGCCAATGTCTATAAGAGTTTTTCCAACATTTTCTTCTAGAATTCTTATGGTCTCATGCCTTAGGTTTAGGTCTATTATCCATCATGTGTTGATTTTTGTCAGTGGTGAGAGGTGCAGATCCTGTTTCAGTCTTCTGTATGTGGCTATCCAATTTTCCCAGCAACATTTATTGAATAAGGATTCTTTTCCTCAGTGTATGTTTTTGTCTGCTTTGTTAAAGATCAGATGGCAATGTGAGGATGGCTTTATATCTGGGTTCTCTGTTCTCATCCATTGCTCTATATCTCTGTTCTTATGACGGTACCATGCTGTTTTGGTTGCTATAGCCTTGTAGTATAGCTTGAAGTCTGGTAAATTGATGCCTCCCAATTTGTTCTTTTTGCTTAAGGTTGTTTTGCCTATACAGGGCCTTCTCTGGTTCCATACAAAGCATAGAATTACTTTTTCTAGATCTGTGAAAAACAATTTTGGTATTGTAATAGGGATTGCATTGAATCTGTAGATCACTTTAGGTAGTATAGACATTTTAACAATGGTGATTCTGCCAATCCATGAACATGGTGTGTTTTTCCATCTCTTTACATCCTCTGCTATTTCTTTCCTCAGTGTTTCATAGTTCTCCCTGTAGAGGTCCTTTATCTCCTTATTTAAATATATTTCTAGGTATTTTATTTTCTTTGTTGCTATTGTGAAGGGTATTGAGTATTTGATTTGGTTCTCAGCTTGACTGTTGTTGGCATAACTCCTGTTTAATTAACTGAGAATAAAAATTATAACTTTGGTAGGTTTTTTTTTTTACTGTTTGTAAATAGTGCTACTTGCTAGCACTATTTGACAGGTAGCACTCCCTGTCACATACTTTCCCTGTTGAATACATGTTGAATACATGCACGTTGAATGCATTGCATGGCTATGTGACTTGCTTCGGCAATGGAACATGGGTGGAAATGTAATGTGTCACTTCAGAGTCAAAGCGTTGAGTCACCAGATGGGTCACAATGTCTATTTTCCTTCTTCCCTGGTGACTGGTAATATGCTAAAGAAGCTGCTCTGTCAATTTCTTGTATGGTTTACCATACATAAATTATACCTCAGTAAAGCAGATTTAAAAAAAAATAACTTTCTTCCAAAGAAAACTCCATGTTAAGTTGTTGCCCCAGTGAATTCTAACAAACATTTAGGGATGAAATAAGCACCACTCTAACACAAACAAAGAGAAAAAAAAAGCAGAGAATACTACCCAACTTATTGCTAAGGCTGGCAAGACCTTGAAAGCAAAACTTGACAAGAACAGCCTAATAAAGAGAAATTATGAGGCAATCTCACTTAGCAGTATACATTCAAAGATCCTAAATGAAACATTAGCAAACAAATTCCAGCTATATATAGGACAACCAAGTTAGGTTTATTCCAGGAATGCAGGTTTTGTTTAACATTCAAAAATCAATCAACATAATTCATAATAGCATTGATTATGTAGAATACTCAAAAGAATCCATAGCTGCATCATTAGAATAAGACAGTATATCACTGTTGCTTGATTTAAAATCAACACAAAAAAATAAATTGATATTTTTGTATACCAGCAACATTTAGTAAATGAAATATTCAAAACTCCACCATTTAAAATTGTACCAAAATAGCATATATTGAAGATTAAATTTAAAAAAATATATGTAAGGCCTCTAAAGAAAACACTAAATATTTATTGATACATATTAAGGAAAATTCAATAAGTTTAAAGTTACACTATATGCATGGATTATAGGACTCAATATTGTGAAGACATCAGTTCTCCCAAGATTGATCTGTAGATTCCAAGCAATTTCATTCAAAAGCCTAACAAGATTTTTTTGGTGGAACTTGAAATGCTGATGCTAAATTTTATGTTGAAATACAGAGGACCAAGAATAGCAATGCCACTCTTGAAGAAACAGGAGGAAGGACTTGCATTCACACATACCAAGTTATTATAAAGCAATAGCAATCAGTACAGTTTGGCATCAATGTGGTGATATCCACACAGATGAATAGATAGACTAGACAGCCCAGAAACTTACCCTGCTTTCATGAATACTTGATTTATGACAATAGCAGCACTGAAGAGCATTTGGGAATAGAAAATGTTTCCAACCAACGGAGTTAAGGAAATAAGTTATACATGTGGAAAGAAATAAAAATAGAACCCCTACTTCAAACCAGATATGAAAAAAAAATCCCAGGTCAGTTTTTTGGTGGGTGCCAAAATGTCATAGGCAAAGCAATCAAGTTTGTAGAAAAAAGTAGAGGAATATTTCACATTCTCTGTGTACAGAAGGATTTCTCTAACAAGTCACAAACCACTCATTATAGTGGGAAATGTTAATAAATTATGAACTACATTAAGACCTTTTGTTAATCAAGAGCCAACAATACTAGAAGGGAAAGGCAGGCCACAGAGTGTAAGAAAATATTTTTTAAATATTTAGGTGACAATAGCTTGTTTCCAGAGCACATAAGGTGTTCATATAATTAAATGAGAGGGAGACAGATAACACAATGATAATGGCCAAGAGACTTAAACAGAACCTTGTTCAAAAAGGAAATCCAAATGGCCAACATCATTAACCATTGGGGAAATGCAAATTAAAACCACAGTGTAGTAGCATTACACACTCACCAAATTGGCTAGACTTACTGAGTCTGGTAATATTAAAAGGATGAGGATCAGTAGGCAATTTCATATACTGCTATTGAGAGTACAAATTAGTTGAACTGCTTTGGTCAAGAGTTTGTTTTTTGTTATTATATATTCAAGGTGAAAATACACATTCTCTATGACCCAATCAGTCCTCTCTTATCCCAGAGGAATTATGTATATGTGTGCCAAGGCAAAAGTAAAAGAATGTTCATATCAACATTATTCATAATAACCACAAATTGGAAATAACTCAAATTCCCATTGAGTGTAGCCTGGATAATACAATTGCAATAGATTGGCCAGGTACAGTGGCTTACGTCTGTAACCTAGCACTCTAGGAGGCTGAAGTGGGAGAATTGCCTGGGCTCAGGAGTTTGAGAACTGAGCAAGAGTGAGACTCCATCTCTATTAAAAATAGAAAAAATTAGCCGGGCATGGTGGTGTGCTCCTGTAGTCACAGCTACTCGGGAGGCTGAGGCAGGAGGATGATTTGAGCCCAGTTGTTTGAGGTTGCTGTGAGCTAGGCTGACACCACGGCACTCTAGCCCGGGCAACAGAGTGTGACTCACTCTCTCTCTCTCTCTCTCAAAAACAAATAATAATTGCAATATATTGGTACAATGGAACATTATGAAGCAACAAACATGAAAACTGAAATCACACATGCAAAATCCTGCATGCATTTTGAAAACATAATTTTGAATGAAAGAAGCCAGACCAAAAAATGTATACACTAGTATAATTATATTTCTACAAGTTTTCTAGCCATGAAGAAACTATGTTGTATAAAGATGCATATTTGGAAGGTAAACCCTATAGAGAAAAGCAAGTAAGTTATTATCACAAAGGGCAATATCATGATTGTCTCTAGGAAGAATACTGGAGTTGTCAAAGGGAAGGGATTTTGGCCACCGCTGATGTATTTCTTGACATGGGTGATATTTGCAGGAGTGTTTGCTTTATAATAGTTTGCTAAACTGTACATTTACTCCTTTTTTCCCATAGGCACCTGTCCTGTGAAGTACATTTACTCTTTACATGCTTTTCTGTATGTTATCTTTAATAATTAAAAAGATTACAATATGAGTTGCCTAAGGGTTTAAGATTTTTGAGGTTTAAATTAAGTAAGATCACATGATACAGGGAATATAATGCCTGGGATATTAAAGATTATATACATTATGTTATTAATTTTTGTTTATGCTTGGGGTATGTCTAAAATTTCTTCCTGTCAAGGAACTTTCTATGTGTTTTTCTTGTTTTCATCCTATAGTTCTGCGAAACACTTAAACATGTCCAACAGGGAAAGCAGCAGGGGTACATTTTGTCCCTGGGACCAGAGTCACACAAGTAGTGTAGGTAGAAATGGAATGAGAGTTTAGGGCTGAAAGCTACCCTAGGGCAGCTTTGGTGCAATCTTGGGAGACTCGCTATTAAAGTTCATTCTCACAGTGAAGAAAAAAATAGCTAAGTTTTTAAAAAGAAAAGAATGTTTTCCAGTTACTGTGTTACTGTGTTTTAGAGAACTCCAAATAACAATTGCTGCCCATTGGCCCTGGATAACAACACATTCCCTGGGACTCCCCTAGGATGAGGAAGTGGAATGAGTTGCTTAAAAGGGAACTGAATTTAAAGTCTGGAGGCCTAAGTTTGGTCTCCAGCCTATGACTCAGTAGCTGTGAGCCTTTGGAAACATTTATTATCCTGTCTACTTGTCCAACTGCAAAATAGGCATAGTACTACCAACTTCACTGATATATATCAATGAGGTCATGTTCATGAAAGACATTTATAAGCCATTAAACACTGTACATGCACAGAGTTTGCAAGACAGGAAGAGGGCAAAATATACAAAAGAAATGATTTAATAGTATTGATGTCTGTGTAAGGGAAGTAGTCACAGGGAGACATTCCTAGGTGAGCTTGCTGAGTTATTCAATCTTCCAAAGATGGTTTTAGAACAACTTTAATGGGATATTTTTCTGGCACCAAAGTTTATTACTTGTAATTTGTCCCAAACTCACTGAAACAAAGATAAAATCTTCTACTTTCCTTTATCAACCCCTAATGGAAAAAAAAACTGTCTATAGAGAAAAATGGTTTTGTACATGGGATGAAACTTACTGTAAATTCAAAATTTATTGTGTATTTATATTATTCTTATTTATATTAAGAATTATCATCTCATCTCTTTAAAAAGTTCATATGAATATCTGGTCAAAACCAACAGGGAATGTCCCTTGAAATATTATATAAATGGATTTCTGAGTACACTGCAGAATTGTATGCTGTCAGTGTCCTCTGAAGACTCTGATATTGATCAGGTAATAAAATCCTAGAGTCCTTACTTTCAAATGGAAGAGGAAAGGACCAAAGGACAGAAAAAAACTGTTGCAACTTGGTCTTCTTTCTTTGTGGATGTGGTCTCCTCCTCCTCTTTCTCCTTGGAAGTCTCCCTGCCCTCCAAATCCTAAATTCTATGCAGTCTCTGCCAACGAATCCACCTTGGCCTCCTCTTCCACCACTTTTCCTTCCAAATCTTTCTGCCTCCTCCAACACCTCCAAAGCCATTTTTGCCTTTGGACTTGACGTAGTCTAAGGTAACTTTGTTTCCAATTTTGCTGTCATCCATGGCCTCCTTAGTGACTTTGGCATCTTCCTCACTGGTGCAGTCTACAAAGTAAATCCATCCTGGTTGGTGACTATCCTGGCACAAATAGAGGCATCAATGGATTCTTTCAATGTCTCTTCTGTGGTATCCTCAGACAGACCTTGACACACACAAAGAGTTTTGGATGGCTGTCTTCTTGCATTAGTTGACTCTCTGGGTCCTTGTAACTTCAGTGTGATTATTCTGTCTTTGAATTCTCTCTAGTGACAAGAATTTAAGGCTTTAGCATTTTGAAAGAAAGCAAATCCTATCAATGCATAGTCTATGGATCTGCCATTGAGGTTCTGGGCCACCTTGATAGAATTTGTCTTCTCAAATGCTTCCTGAAAAGTTTTTTATGTTACATTTTGCAAGAGGTTGTTTAAAACCAGTTTTCAACTCACTAATCCAAGTGCTACTGTTTCCACCTCTATAACCTTGATTCTGATCTTTTCTCCAGTGCGGTACAGGGAAATAGATTGCCCTTTGGCCCCCAGTTCCCTGCTTTTCTTCCAAGGTTTTCTCTGCATCAACTTCTATCTTAAATTAAATGTAGGAAATCTCTTTGCTCTTTCCATCCTTGCTGACTAATCTGATCTCTACAAAATCTTCAAAGACTTTTTTTCATCCTGAATGACTTCAAGGCAGAATGTTCAACAAAAGTGTTATGTAATATCTATGTTATTGTAATTTCCCTTTGGTTTCTCTAGTTTAATTTTATTGCCAAAGACTTTTGAATCAGTGAGTTCCAGGGTTTTTTTTCAGGTCTTCAGCAGATTCAAAGTCCAAATAGCTAAACTTCTTAGATCTACCAATTCTGACATTTACAACAGCAAAATCATTTTTAGCAAAATCATTTTTAGCAAAATAGGTCACAGATAACCAGTATTAACTTGAGAGCAGATTTGTTAAAGTTCAGGTTTGCAACAAAAATGTTGAAAGCTGTAGTTGGTTCTACTTCCACTCTGTTTCTTGGCTTCAGGAGCTGGTTGCTGTTTGAACATTTCCTTCTTCTG
This sequence comes from Lepilemur ruficaudatus, assembly GCA_963574885.1. NCBI lineage: Eukaryota > Metazoa > Chordata > Mammalia > Primates > Lepilemuridae > Lepilemur > Lepilemur ruficaudatus. The sequence continues at coordinate 8,565 of CAUYRT010020959.1, forward strand.
TTTTCCAGGTGCTTCTTTGGAAGACTCTTCCTCCTTTTCCTCATCATTGTCATCGTCTTCCTCCTCATCTTCATCATCTTCCTCAACATTCTCCTCATCTTTGTCATTGTTCTCTTCATCTTCCTTGTCCTCAACCATGCTCTTGGCTTTCACAGGGATAGATTTTGCATGAACTTTCTTTCCTGTCAAAAGTATAGACTTCATTGCTTCTTCTTCAGGATCATCTTCCTCTTCATCATCCTTGTGCTCCTTGTTGTTTTTGTCATCTTTGTCTTTCTCATTGTCTTCATCCTTTGAGTTGTGAACAGCTGCTGCTGCTTTTGTCACTGCTGGCTCATATTCATCCTTGTTCCCATCATCTTCCTCACTGTCTTCCTCAACTTCCTCATCGCTGTCCTCCTTCTTGGCATTCTTGCTATTCTTTGCCCCGTTAATAGGAGTGGTGGTTTCCTTCTCGCCAGGGGTTGCCTCAGCTGCTTTTCACACTGTGCTCCTTTCTTGCCAGCTGCTGCTGCTATTTGCCTGGTGTAATTATCTTCTTGGCTTGCATATCTGCTGCCTTTTTACTTGGAATGACAGCTACTTTCTTGGCAGATGTGGCAACTGCAGCCTTGTTTCTGGGAAAACCACCATCTTCTTTGTTGGAGTTGTGTTTTATTGCCTTTTCCCCCTGGTGTAATACGCTCTTCTTTACTGCTACATTCATCTTCTTACATTTCCTCTTCTTCAATATCTTCTTCTACCTCTTTTGGGGTAGAAGTCATTTTCTTAGATATATCTTGATTTTCACCAGATATCACAAGCTTCACCATCCAGATAGCTTGTGACTGCAGAGTGTGTGGTGAGTGAGAGGCACAGATGAGCCCAGATGAACCCAGGCAATGTTGATGGTGACTGGAGGTTACTGAAGATCCAGGAGCATACAAGTCTGGCTGCTAGCTAGAGCTAGAGACTGAGGCAAAAGTACAGGGATTTTTTTACAACAGCTTTAATAGGAATGGTTTACTTCTCATGATAGAAGGTGAAATATATATTTGTGCTTATTGAATTATACTTATGTATAATTGTCTGTCATCAAAATTTTAGCATTTCCATTGGGATGTTTGTAGTATATGTGTTTTTTCCAATTTTTGTGGCCACTTTCTGTTTTGCCCACACCTTAGTATTTGTTTATTTACTTGTTATTTATAGCATTTTAAAGATTTTCACCAATGAAATGGTTGGTCCTTCCTCCACAATTTCATGTGTATGATTATTAGGCTTCAGTGTTTTAGTATATATAATCTTCTGGGTGTCCTCACTTCCTTTTTACTTCTTTGAACATATCAGGTAGAATTTTATGTAACCTTATCAGGACAACATATTCTAAATGCCCCTTGTTAGAATTTAATTTCAGTATTTTATATGTGACAAAATTTTTGAGCTAATTCTAATTTCCTTTATGTTTTGATAGTAATTGTAACATAATTAAAATTTAATTAAATATACATTTTAGGGGTAAATTTTATTTTAAATTCTAATTCTTCAAGAGGCTTTAGAGTATAAGTTGAATTTTAATGCAAATTGAATTAATTGAATTTCAATTTAAAACTGAATATAAATGTAACTTTTAGATTAAATTTATTCACCTTTAATTTTAATTTATAAATTCCAAGAAATAAAATGTGAGCCTAATATGGCACCTAAAGAGTTTGGAAAAGAAAATCCAAAATGGTTATGGTTTGAAAAAATAGAAAATAAAATGTAAAAGATTCCAAAATAAATCAGATGTGTTTCAGATATGAAAAGCCAAGTTTTAGATTGGAAAAACAGGGTTTGGTACAGGAATATTTCAGTTTATACTTATACTGGTCCCTGATTTGGGAGTGTTTTCTCATTTCCTAAAGCCACCTTAGCTTAGGTAATATTCAGAAACATTTATTCCAGCTTTAGTAACCAAAATGCAATGTTTCTGTTGAGGCTGTTTGTAGACACAGCAATTAGTAAATTTGATAAATGTGGTAAAAGAGTCTTTGGGTGAATTCCTTATCCAGTAACTGGATTTGGAGAACTGACCTAGATTTGGAAAGCTGATCTAAGTTTGGAGAACTGTGGCCCTGCATCACAAAGCAAGGCAGAGAGGCTCCTGAACACCATGACTGTGCCTGGCTAATCTCCAATGTGTGCTTGTGCATGGAAGAGAGGCAGCTCACTGTTGGCAAGGTGTCCTTTCAGCCCCACTATGTTTATGAATCTCCTACTCACAGTTCCTATTGCAGGTTCTGAGCTTTCATGTCAGACTGGGGTAACCAATAGTAATTATAGCTACCATTTGTTAGGTCTTTACTACTTGCCAGGCAACATACTAAATGCTTTATAAACTTTGTTTTATACAGTCCCTACAGCATCCCCCTCTGAATTGTTATCCTTATTTTTGAAAGTCAAGCATCTGAGGCTGACCATGGTTAAGTAAGTTGCCCAAGGTCACACAGCTAATGAGTAGCAGAAATTCAAAATCACATTTGTCTCCTTCTTAAATAGTATGTTATGTTGTCATTTGGTTGATCTTGACACCTTTGAAGACATACTTTCCCAGGACACTAGAATTTCTTGAGAAATCAAGCCCTGAACACGCTGGTGATGAGTGAATAAGCAGACATTTCTTGTAGGTGCAGAAGATTTCACAGGCATAGACATAGTCCACTGTGTAAATCCTTGATTAATGACCAAATGAATACTTGTGGAATATGCAGAAATTGAATTGAAAGTACAGTTCCATATTGTGGTGTTAATAGTGGTCTCTGGGGATCTCTCTTTCTTTTTTAACCAAAAGCTCATCAAAGGCTGGTAGGGCAGTGGGCTAGGTCAAGAAACAAAATATTTCAGTACAAAGCCCTAAATTGTGCTATATAGTTATTTAAAAGGAAGAATCCTTGTTCAAATCAACCTTTGTTTCTTATCTGCTCACAGTAGAGGTCTTGCCAGTTCTTCATCAGCTCTCTGACTCACTTGACACTCTCAGCATCCTGGCCTGATTAGGAATGAAGACCCAATTGTGACCAGAGAAATTAGTTTGAGTGTTGCCAAAAATTTCAGGAAACATGGCCAGGAGCAACCTCTATGTTGTAGCCATATCTTATTGAGTTAAAATACGATTTCATAACCATGTGCAAGCTTGGGGATCATTTTGGCTTTAAAAATTCGGTTGAATTAAATCCACCAGAAAGTGTCCATCTTCTTGAGGGCAGAGGCAGTACTTTATCTGTCTTTGTTTACAGAGCTCTTGGCATGGTCCCTTTTACATAAGGGGGCCCAGTATTTATTGACTGAGACGTGCCTGAATATTAAATACGCTTTGTTCTTCGTAGCAATGAACCCCAGATAGAAAAATACAATGAAAAATTGAATAAGCATTAGCACTTATTATATGCCCAGTATGTATGTACCACATTAGAAAGAGCTTATTGGCCCTGGATTCAAACCCAAGCCTGTCATTGAATATCTGTGAGACTTAGGTTAGTGATTTAATCTCTCTGGGCCACAAGTTCCTCATTTGTATGTGGGAAAACTTAAGACTGCTTTGCAGAGTTGCTTAAATGATTCATTTATTAATTTTACCCATTGATTATTAAGCCTTACTGTGTGATGGATAATATGTCAAGAAACAAAATATTTCAGTAATATGTCAGCCTTTACAGCTCAAGAGACTGGTTCTCAAATCATCTCTTAGTGATATAAGAATGGCCAGTTGGGGGTATGTGCCTGGAAGGATTGGAAAGAGATGATCTAGACAGGAAATGAAACCTCTTGAAGAACACTTGTCTCAAGTACTTCATTTTACAAATAAGTAAAATGAGACTTACAAAGAATGTGTGTCCATAGGTAATTGTTGGCACAGAACTAGTCCCTTAGTCCAGTGTTTCTTCTACTACACCAGAACAGATCAGAACAATATTCATAGGCCACTTAAAGTATTAAACTCTAGAACCATGTCGAGTGAACGGAGCTAAAAAGATACTACTCTAGTCAAGAATCTGAGCAAGATGTATTGATCAAGGTTATCTGAAAGAAGTGTCCAGAGGGAGTGGATGGAGTGTTCAAGGGTAGTTGGTAGATGTGCAACGTCTAGTTCAGCCTTAAGCTCCAAAACAGCCATGCCAGTGAACATGCTGAATTAGGAGAAGTGGAGATTTTTGTGCATTAAGATCTCTACCTCTCTGCTCTCTGCCTCTCAAGGACTTTTCCCTACCTGTTAATAGTTCAGAGAATGGCAAGAACAAATGCTAGAGCCTTAATACTGTTGATGATACCTACTGCACTGAGATAGTCAAGGACTGAAGAAATAATGTTACGTTTATTTTTGAAGAATGATTCCTAGGGAGCAATTGTTCACATCAACATTTTGTCATTGGCAAAACCAAGGGACATCCCTTGTAATAAGAAGAGATCCCAAACTGAAACTAGCCATAGAATCTGATTCCTAGATCTTTAGTATTCACCATTAGAGACCATCATTAGCAATGCTCTAGTAAAAGTATTGCTTATGATCAGTGAAGTTAGCTGTCATGTCTGTGGTAGAATTTGATGCATGCTAGAATGCATTTACTTATGGGAGAGGGGGAAGATGGGGAGGAGGGAAGAAGAGAGAGAGAGAGGGAGAGAGGGAGAGAATAGACGTTGAGGCTACAAATGAGTTTCAACATTCGTGTCCAAAAGAATCACAGTTTATGGAAATAAAAATATATAAAGAATTATAACATAAATTCAAAACATATTAAATTTCTGAAATTCAACTATATGGCATATAAAGAGGGCAATTTCATGTGGTTTAACGTAGTGCAATACTGAAATAAGTAGATGTTGTACAAAGTTCCATAAGTGAAGTAGAATCTAGTTTCTGGTGGAAAGTGGGGCCCATCATACTTCACAATCTATGTAGATCTGGAAGAGGAGTAGAAATTGGATCTCCAGTTGGCACTGGCACTGATATTTTAAATGTTTATGAATATAGTTAATAATTTTGAAATCATACTAGTCAAGACTCTATTCAAAGGATTTCTGTGGTAAGTCCCTTTGAAAAAGTAAAAAATATTGTGCTATGTAAATATTTTCCTACAGTGGTATTCATTGTAAATTTATACCAGTTTTCTTAAAGTATGGCACTAGATTCACAGTGTGTGTGCCTGGAACTTATATTTCCATCAGACTGAATATTTCTTAATATTAGTAATTGGCATGTAGGCTCCCAGACACACTGTTTATTCTATCAATCCACACTCTTCCTTTTTTATAGTGGAGACTTCCATCTGGAACCTTCCACCCTCACACTCCTAACAACCTGGTTGCTATCCAGACTTACTGCAAGCTGTCATTCTGACACTTTCCCACTTGCCTTCCACTCCCTACTCCCTCATCTTTAAATAGTTTCTCCAAATAAGTTATGGTATGTTCACTCCCTGAGATTGTGCATCTCAGAAAATATCTTTAATTTGTCCTCATCTTTAATTAATGTATTAAAGTGACTATATTATATATAAGTGAATAGTGACCACTGTTGTGATGAACTGTATTTTGACCTCTGAAGGGTTATTTGTTCCTCTTTGAATTGTTTAGATGTTGTGATCTGCTTCCTGCATTATAGGGTCACAGTCACTTCACCTAAGATGACTGTTTTCTACTCTACAGGGGAATGTTCTCTCTGCAAATGACCACAGGACTCAGTTTCAAGAACAGAAAGGGCAGGTCAAAGTTCTCATGGAGGAATATAGGGAACAGTTGTCAGTTCCAGCTCATCTTTTGGTGCCAATCCCTGGGTATGATACAACAGCCAAGCCAGCATCAAAGCAAACACTAATAAATAAAATAAATTTGAGAATGCCAACACAATTAAACAACAAAATAGTAAGGGAGCGTTTCATAAATTTGATAGGGAAATGGACTATCTGGAAAAATGATATTTAAATTACTTACTGTACTGCTATGGAATAGAATATAGAGTATCCAGGAACAGACTCACACACAGAGAACCCTACCTGATTTATGGTAGAGTATATAGTTGGAAATGAGAACTGCTGGTTGAACTGGGTATCCATTTGAAAAAATGAATTCTTCACCCCCATCTCAGAATATACACCAGGGTAATGATGTGTTCTAAAACAAATACTCCAGGCAACTGATTGTCACCACAGAACTAGGGACAGAGGTGAGATGAACCTCCCCAGGGAGCAAGACTGGGAGAGAGAGATTCTGAAGTAGCATCACTCATGCTGGTGTACTGGTTTAGGAAATGTTAACAGCAATGTAGCAAACTGTCAGATCCTAGACTTCCAATTAACTTCAAAGGTTTTCCATCTTTTTACAAAGATAAAAAATAAGAGTTAATTTATCCATTGAGTTCATAAACTTTCAGAAGAATCTCTTGTTGTCAATGTCCTAATCCCTTGATTCTTTCTTGCCGTTTGCCTTCCGTGATGGTTAATTTTATGTGTCAATATGACTGGGTAAAGGGATATTCAAATAGCTGGTAAAACATTATTTCTGGGTGTGTCTGTGAGGGTATTTCCAAAAGAGATTAGCATTTGAATCAGTAGACTGAGTAAAGAAGATCCTTTCTCAGCAATGTAGGTGGACATTATGCAATCCATTGAGGGCCTAGATAGAACAAAAAGGCAGAAAAGTTAGGCATGGTGGCATGTGCCCATAATCCCAGCTGAGGCAGGAGAATTGCTTGAGTCCAGGAGTTCTGGGCTGTAATGTGCTATGCTGATTGGGTGCCCACAGTAAGTTTGGCATCAATATGGTGACTTCCTGGGAGTGAGGGACCATCAGGTTGCCTAAGGAGGTGTGAACTAGTCCAGGTGGGAAATGGAGCAGGTCAAAACTCCTGTGTTGATAAGTAGTGGGATCATGTCTGTGAATAGGCACTGTATTCCAGCTTGGGCAACATAGTGAGTTCACATCTATATATATATATATTTTTAACTCCAGAAGAAAGGCAAATTTACTCTCTCTTCTGGAGCTGGAATATCCATCTTCTCCTACTCTTGGACATCAGAACCCCTGTCCTTGGGCCTTCAGACTCTAGCACTTAAACCAGTGGCCCCTACTCTGGTTCTCAGGCTGTTAAACTTGGGCTAAATTACACCCCCAACTTTTGTGGTTCTCTGGCTTGCCGACAGCATATCACGGAACTTCTCAGCCTCCATAATTCTGTGAAAAAATTCCCATAATAAATTCCTATCTATCTCCTATTGGTTATGTTTTTTTTTCAGAGAACTCTATTAAACCTTTCATACTTCACTAAACTGGCAATCTACAGTTTCTAAGATTATAAAAAAAAGAAGTTTTGTAGATGTATATTATTTGTGTTTTAAATAAGAACTATCCAATTTATTTGTTAAAGAACATATACAGAAACCAAAAATGAAGGGTATCTCTCTTACAGAAAAATGTAATTTTTGTCCAAGTTACCACTACCTCGCTTCATTTGAAAATGTGTCTTCATTTGAAAACATTTATAATACCCAAATTGTTATTCTTGTTGTACCCTCTTATCGGCCATAAGAATCCTAAGGATTTTATTTTATTTTATTGCTTTTATAACATTGGATTTATTTCCTTTTTTTCTTAATATTTTCTTGGATTTTATTTTTCATAATAAAACCATACACGATAAATTTTAAAATTCATATTGATTTGAAATGAAAATCAAAATGCTAAGAAATTGAGAAAATATATTACAAATTATTACACATAATGATATCATCAATGAATAAAGGACTCACAAAGATAGATTAGAAAAAGTCTTAGGTGCAAGAGAAAAATGTACAATGTTATATAAAAAGACAAATGAAGGAAACATTTTAAAAAGAATTATAAAACATATAAGTATCAATATAAGAAAGGCAAATTAAAATGATTATTAGAGACAATTTTTCCATCAAATACAACTGTTATTTAAAGGTAATTATTGCCTATGGTATTGGATAGAGATGGGTGGACTCACACAGTATCTGAGGGACTGTCCATCTGTAGAGCTTTTCTGGGGGGCAATTTGCCTAAGTCTATCAAGAGCCTTAAAAATTGTTAATATTGATAGAATAAAATAAGTTTTCACAAGTCTATAATGATCTAAATAAATAATTAAATAAATAAATAAGTGGAGTAGAAGAAGGGACGATTCCTTTTTATAGTTGAATTCTAGTTAACAAACATATAAGGAAGGAAGGTTATAGAAAATCACTTTTGGGAAATTACCACAGTAATAATTATTATAGACACGCTAAAGTTAGTAGGCAAAAGTATGAGAGTCAGAATATTCTCATAACCCCAAAGAATTTTCCTGTAAGATATGCATTGATTGCAAAGGGAAAAATAGGAACTTCAGAGCAGATAAGTAAGTTGGCACCATCTTAACCAAGTGATCTAAAGGTAACAGCAATAGTAATGAGACATATTGATATCACAGGCCCCTAATATGATGCCATCAAAGGGGCACAATATCACTTCTGTGCTATAGTTGCTAAAATGCATAATCAGAATGTAAATATGAGGGAACATCAGGAAAAACCAAATTGAGAAACATTCTACAAATAATTGGCTGATGGCCTTCAAAAGGGTCAAGGTCACGAAAGACACAGACTGAGGAAATCTACTAGATTAGAGGAAACTAAGGAGATGGGACAATAAAATACAGTGTGGGTCATAGATCCAAAAAGGGACATTACTAGAACAATCAGCAAAACTGAATAAAGTCTATAGATTAATAATATTGTATTGTTAACTTCCTGGTTTTGATAATTATACTGTGATTATGTAAAATATTAACATTTGAGGAAAGTGGGTAAAGGGTATGTGGACATTATCTGTATTATTTTTGCAAATTTTTTTATAAGTCTGTGATTATTTCAAAATGAAATAATGAGTGTGGGTGTGCACTCACCTGGAAAGCCTCAGCCTGCTGTCACACTTGTTATTCACCACAGCAAGCATGTAGCTGGTGAGCTCAGTCCAGTCAGCATGCAGTCTGCAGCTCCAGCCTATGGAAAGCCTGGAGAAGAGCCAGATCTCCTACGTACTCAGCTGGTGGCAACCAAGTACATTTTTTCTGGCCCATGCAGAACTTGCTTTTCTTTTCTAGCTGGATGTTGTGCACTAAGTGGCAACCAAAAGTGATGTCACTGGTCTTCTGGATGTGAAGGAACATGATCAGGTCATCACCCTTGATTTTGAACTTTACCTTGCATGGGAGATTGCTACAGCTGAAATTGCAGTGAGGCATAAATCTGGTGGAGTGCTCATTCTCCTAGTGGTGTGGGTCTGGCACCAGGGAGCTAAATGCCTATAGGTGGAGGAGCTGGCATTCTGTGCTGGGGCACGTGTATTGGAGCATAATCATGGCAAATAGGAAGAGCATCATCCAAGTAGATGAGAAATTATAAATTTGTTTGAAACAATAACAAAAACTGAAAGCCTCAGCAAGAAAAGAAGTTATAAAGAATGCAGTGGAGATTTTAGAACTAAAAAACACAGTCACACAAAAAGTCAGTGAATAGGCTCAGCAGCAGCATGGAGAGGACAGGCAAATTAATAAGTGAACTTGGAGATAAAACAATAGAAATTACCAAATCAGAACAAGAAAAAAATACAATAGAAATGAAAAGAGCCTCAGGGACTTGTAGAACTATAAGAAAATATTTAACATTCATGTCATTGGAGTCTAAGAAGGAAAAGAAAAAGTGTGGGCTAAAAAAAGTATATGAAGAAATAATGGCAGAAATTTTTATCAAATTTGGCAAAAAGAAATAAAACTAAAGTTTCACAAAGGTAAGCAAACCCCAAAGAGAAAAACTCAAAGAAACCCACATCAAGATACAACATAGTCAAACTTATGAAACTACAGACAAAGAAAAAATCCTGAAGGCAGAGCACAAACAATACCTTACATATAAGGGAAAACAATTTGAGTGATAATGGATTTCTCATCAGAAACTATGATGACCAGTAGAAAGTGGCATAAAATTTTTAAAGTGCTGAGAAAAAAAGGAATCAGAGTTCTATATGTATACCTCAGGAATGAAGGGGAAATCAATACATTCTCAGATGAAGGAAAACTAAGAGAACTTGTTGCCAGTTGGCGTGGATGTGGAGAGATAGGAACACTCGTATACACTGCTGGTGGGACTGCAAACTAGTACAACCTCTATGGAAAGTAGTATAGAGATACCTCAAAGAACTAAAAGTAGAACTACCATTTGATCCAACAATCCCACTACTGGGTATTTACCAAAGGAACAAAAAGACACTCTATAAAAAAGGCACCTGCCCTTGAATGTTTACAGCAGCACAATTTACAATTGCAAAGATGTGGAAACAACCCAAGTGCCCATCAATCCATGAGTGGATTAATAAAATGTGGTATATGTAGACCATGGTGTACTACTCAGCCATAAAAAATGGTGAACTAATACCTCTTATATTATCCTGGATGGAGCTGGAGCCCATTCTTCTAAGTGAAGTAAAATTGGTAATAATCGATCAACACTTACGTGCCCATATGGTAGTAACATTCATCGGGGATCGGGCAGGTGGGAGGGGGAAAGAGGGGATGGGTAAATTCACACCTAATAGGTGTGGTGCACACTGCCTGGGGAATGGGCACACTTGTAGCTCTGACTTGGGTGGTGCAAAGATAATTTTTGTGACCAAAGCATTTGGACCCCTGTAATATTTTTTTTAATTTTTTTTTTTATTGGGGGAAAACTACAAAGCATTTACAGTATAATGTTTACAGTCACAATTTATAATGAGCTGATTTCCCAAAATGTATTACCACTCAAGTTGACTTATCTTGTTACATTTAAAAATCTACTCTGTCAAAGTAGTCCATAGGGTACATACATAGTGCTCCAACTGTATCTACGTACAACCACCACTCCATTTTAAGTGTACAATTAAATGATTTTCAGTGAATTTACCGAGGTGTACAGTTAATCACATGAATCAGTTTTTGAGGAATTCCTTTCCCCTATTGAGACCCCTAATTCTGCTCCCCAACTACTTTTCAAGCATAT
>CAUYRT010020963.1:0-60821 GCA_963574885.1 Lepilemur ruficaudatus
AGTCCCAGCTACTCGGGAGGCTGAGGCAGAAGGATTGCTTGAGCCCAGGAGTTTGAGGTTGCTGTGAGCTAGGCTGATGCCATGGCACTCACTCTAGCCTGGGCAAGAGAGTGAGACTCTGTCTCAAAAAAAAAAAAAAAAGAAATGAATAAAACAGTTTCATTTATAAAAGAGGAAAAAGAATCAAATACTTGGTAATAAATTTAACCAAAGAGGTGCAAGATATGTACATTGAAAACTATAAAACACTGCTAAAAGAAATTAAAGATCTAAATAAATGGAAATGTATCTCATGTTCATGGCATGGAAGACTTAATTAAAATGGCAATAATTTCCTAAATGAGCTACATAGTCAATGCAACCCCTATCAAAATCCCAGTGACATTTTTTTTTTTTTTTTTTTTTACAGAAATGGAAAAGCTGTTCCTAAAATTCAAATGAGATTTCAAGGGACCCCAAAGAGCTAAAACAATCTTGAAAAGGAAGAACAAAGTTAGAGAACTAGCATGTCCTGATTTCAAAACTTGCTACAAAGCTGTAATAATTGAGAAAGTATGGTACTGGCATAAAGACAGACATACAGACAAATGAAATAGAGTCTAGGAATAAACCTATACATCTATGGTCAGTTGATTTTGACAAGGCCAAGACCAGTAAATTGGGAAAACAAATCTCTCCAACAAATGTGGCAGGGACAATTGGACAACCACAGGCAAAGGAATGAAGTTGAGTCCCTACACAAGAGCATATACAACAATTAACTCAAATGAATAACAGACCTAAATGTGAGACCAACAACTATAAAGAAGGAAAAACAAGGAGTCAATCTTCGTAACTTTGGATTAGTCAAAGATTGTTAGATATGATACAAAAGCACAAACAACAAAAAAAAAAGATAAACTGGACTTCATCAAAATTAAAAACTTCTGTGTATCAAGGGACACTATAAAAGAAGTGAAACAAAACCCCACATAATAGAAAAAAAATTTGCAAATCATATATCTGAGAAGGGTCTAGTATCCAGAATATATAAAGAACTCTTATAACTTCAAAAAAAAAGGACAAACAACCCAAATAAAAATGGACAAAGTACTTGAGAAGATATTTCTTCAAAGATATACAAAATGGCCAATAAGCACAAGAAAAGAGGCTCAACATCATCAGTCATCTGGGAAACACAAATCAAATCCACGATGAGATACTACCTCACATCCACCGGGATGGCTAAAACAAACAAAAAACTCCAGAAAATAATAAGTGTTAGCAAAGATGTCGAGAAACTGGAATCCTATTCCTGGATTTACATTCCCACATAGCTGGTGGGAATGTAAAATGGTATAGTCACTGTGGAAAACAGTATGGCAATTCCTCCATAAGTTAAACACAGATACCATATGATCCAGCAATTACCTAGGTATATACACAAAAGAATTGAAAACAGGGATTTAAACAAATACTTGTACACAAATGTTCATAGCAGCAGTATTCACAATAGCAAAATGGTAGAAATAACCCAAATATCCATTAGCAGATGAAAAGATAAACAAAATGTATTATCCACACAATAGAATATCATCACCCAGCATTAAAAAGGAATGAAGTGCTGACACACGGTACAATGTAGATGAACTTTAAAAACATTATACTAAGTGAACGGAGCCAGAAACAAAAGGTCACATACATATTCTATATGATGCCATCTATAGGAAATATCCAGAATAGGTAAATCCGTAGAGACAGAAAGCAGACTGGTGGTTGTCAGGAGCTAGGGAAGGGGGAAATGGAGAGTGACTCCTTAATAGGTATGGGGGCTTCTTTGGGAGTGGTGAAAAGGTTTTGGAACTAGAGTTGATGATTGCAAAACATGGTAAATGTACTAAATGCCACCGACCTGTACAGTTTAAAATGGTTAGTTTTGTGTTATGTGAATTTCACCTCAATAAAGAAAATCTCTACGGTCACGCTTTCTAAAAACATTGTATTGTTTTCACTACAAAAAACCTGAGTTTTACAAAATGCATATTATATGCTTTCATTTAGTAAAACTAATCTATAGGAAAAGGAAGCAGATCAATGATTGCCCGGGGCCAGAGTTGGGTACTGACTACACAGAGGCATGAAGGAACTTTCTGGAGTGATGGAAATGTTCTATTTCTTGACTGTGGTGGTGGTGGTGATAGGGGTGTACTCATCTGTCAAAACTTATCAAACTATACACTTAAAGTAGGTGTATTTTATTATTTGTCAATTCCACCTTGATAGAGTTGGCTTTTACTCTTTCAAGGCCAGCACTGGCATTCAGTGTTCATCTACTTCCCTGGCATGATCAAAATATGCTTGTGATATCTGCTGTACAAAGCAATGCAGATGTTATACATTAAAAGTGGTCATGAACAAAAGGCACATCTGCCAAATAGTCCAAATACTAAAATAATGACTACACATGTTTGCTTACCAATTCTGGAAGAGGACAAACAGTTCCAGTATTCATATACAATCCTTCTACCACAATGAAACGTCGAGTTACACGAGCCTTGCGGGGATTCTTTAAAAGAAAAAGAGTAGACATCTTAAATTTCAGTAACCCCAAATACATAATCTATTACATGCTCCCTAGCATTTTCACCTTACAAGATTTATTCATTAAAAAATTAGTGTGAATGAATTTAAAGCTCAGTGTTTGAAATCTGGTTATTTTGAAATGAGTAACAGAACTGTCTTCTCTCAGACACGTTTTTCAGTTTAAAATACCAACTAGGTGATCTCACACACACACAATTTAGGCATTCTGAGAATACTAAAACACAAATGAAACCTTCCAACCTCAGAACAACTGGGAAGGGGCCCAAGGGAACTTTCTGGGGAGACAGGAATATTTTATATCAAGAAAGGGCCAAGATTCCTGGGTTACATGTGTGTAACCACTGTTCAAAATTGCATGGCAAGGATTTGTGTGTTTCAGTGTCTGTACATTTCACTTAAAGAACTATAATGAAGAACCACCATCATCATTGTCATCATCATGAAGATGGTGTGAAGAGGAGGTGGAGGTACAGATGGTACAAGAATGGCAGAATGTTGATAAGGCTGGAAGAATGGCATGGGGGCTTCACTATATACCATGGTTGTTTCCTTTGTATGTATTGGCTATTTTCCCTCATAAAAAGTCAAAAACCAGACAAATCCTGCTCTCCTTCACCTACCAAAAAACAGATGCAACCCTTTTCCTTACTCCCCAGTGACTTCTCACAGGGATAAGTAAACTAGACTATGATCTTGTCCAGTAATGTTCCCAGGTGGTGGGATGGAGGGGCCTTTTCAAACAACACCCACCACCGCCCGCAGCCCCCACCCCCCCACTGCCACTACACTCATGGCAAGTCTCTCACATGCATTAATCTGTTGATGCTTCAGGTGTGTTGGACTAAAAAACACTGAGATCCACAAATAGAGTTTGCCACTACCTTCCTGTTCAAGGCTTCCTGCCTCTACTCTTCTGCTCCAAAGGACATTAGAAACTATCAAAATGAGAAAGCATCAGAGCAATGCCTTAAGGCAGTGGTCCCCAACCTTTCTGACACCAGGGACCAGTTTCATGGAAGACAATTTTTCCACAGACCGGGAATGGGGCATGGGTGGGGAGGTGGAGCTCAGGTGGTGATGCAAGTGATGGGGAGCAACTGTAAATACAGATGAAGCTTCACTTGCTTGCCACCCACCTCCTGCTGTGTAGCCTGGTTCCTAACAGGCCACAGACAGGTACTGGTCTGTGGCCCAGTGGTTGGGGACCGCAGCTTTAGGGGGTATTGTAGAACTCACAGCAGTAGCACTAAAAACAAATGTGTCTGTTGAAGTATACAAAAGCACGTATTGTTGAAGTTGCTCAATCAGCTTCACTCTGTCAACTCAAAACCAAATGCCTGGAAGCCTGCAATACTGATCTGTTAGGAGTCACTGATGAAGAGAAGCCACCTTCATTTCAACACATGGATATCCTGCCTCTGCCTGCCTTTTTTAAAATGAAGTACTTTTCTTATGATTTAAAAATAATCAATGTAGGAGTCTTGGAAAATCAGAGAGTATAAAAAAGAATTTTAAAAATTAGCCAGTCATACCACACAGTGATAACTTTTGTCTTTCTTTCTTGTAAATACATATATTTATAAATTACTTTGTTCAAAATCAGGATTTTATTGTAATAATTTTAGGATCTGATTTTTAAATAATTGTGTTGTGAGCATTTCAACATTATTTAATGTTATTTAAAACATGATTTTAATGGAGATATTCTACCTTGTGGGTATACCATAAATTACTTAACTAGTTCTCTAATGTTCAATTTAAGTTTTTTCCCCCTCATTTTGCTTTTTTATATAACATATAAATATCTCTGACACCATTTCTGATTATTTTCTAAAGACAATACCCTAGGTATGGGTCAAAGGGTATGGATATTCTATGATCATAGAATATATCTGCCCATTTACCTTCTAGAAAGACAGTACTGATGTAAATTCTTACCAGTGTTACAGGAGTATCCTTTGTCTCACCACACCAGTGCTGGCACTATTATTGTTCAAAATGTGCCCTATTTGACAGGCAAGAACTTCTAGCCTAATTTCCTTACTTACTAGTGAGGCCAAGTTATATTTTCCCTTTCATAGCTATGTGTACTCTATGGGCAACTGTTCATATCTACTGTCCTTTGTTTTTACAAGAACTAGTATGGGACAAAAGACGCCTGTAGGAAAAGAGATTTAAAGTAATCTATGAACCACAACACTTGGAAAATTGTCAAAGAAAACATTAAAAAAACTAACAATTGTATGAAAATGAAACTGGAAAACAATATATCTAAAAACCCAAATGTAAAGTTATTTAGAAAGCCTATTATTGGCAAGAAGATGTAACATAAATTAGTAAAAAAGTAAAGATTATAAAGTAAAAATAACTTTCAAGATACTTAACTTTATTTCTTGTTCTTACTCATTAACAAAAAAGTTCCATGGATTACAAATCTTGTAAACCACCCCCCATAGCCACATAAGACTTGAATATGATGTTTTCCAAATTCATACAATAATAACTTGGCAACAGACTGGCTCACTGGTTATACTTTCCCAGACAATGTTCTTCAATCTGGTGGCTAACACTCTATTAACTGAATCAGAATAAGAGACATATTTTTACAGTCTGTAGAAAGAAATTAATCAGTGGAATGATCTCAATTTTAAGATTTTCCCTGTAGATTTTTCTAACTGTGTAAATATGAAACACTGGGCCATAGCAGATCTAGCATAAAATGGCAAGTTCATGCATATTTTATGCATATTCATCATGAGAATGTGTATATTCATGAAGGGCTACACTTGGGCTGACACCTAAACAAAGATGATAGAATCCTAAATGAATAAGTCAAATATTGGGGAAAAGTGGAAATTAACACAAAATTAATGTGAATGTGATGAGCGTTTTTATCAGTTACTTTGGTTAGGAGTGAGTTGCACTGGCAAAGTCCACTTGGAAGTGGTTGGTGTTTGAGACAGAGGCTGTGGTGACCAGATTCCCAGTGCAATCCACACAACATGTTGTGCATAGAAACACAGACCAGAGCTACCCTATTCATCCATGTTGTTAGGCAAAAATAAGCTATAATTCTAATGGTGACACTCTAAACATACTTCCTTTGTTTCACTCTCTAATCAGAACACGAAGGAGCTACTTCCAAACCATCATCACCAGGGGCTATGTAGCTTCCTGGGAAAGAAGAATTGAAAACAGGGCTGTAAGTTGTAAGGAGACCATGTTTGGGACAGTCATTTCCCACAAGCAGCAGCTGTTCAGAGCGCCAGGATAGAGGTGGGGTGGGGTCTTACTTTGCTCATATATTAATAATAATTAAGATTTGCTATCATTTTTTCCTCCATGTAATTGATACATGATTTATTCTGATATGAAAAAGTCCATTTTGAATAGGTATATCTCATTAAGGTCCTAATGAGCTTTGGTGTTGTTATGCCTAGTTGAGGGTGTATCATCTCCCCTACTTATCAAGTGCAGGCTGTTTCTCTCCCTCTCTTGATCTCTCTTAGAAAGCTGCCTGGATTACCTCCCCCAAATGTGCCATCTATAACTATGGCAATGACAAGGCAATTACATTCAGACTTGGCTCTCCAACATGAAGTACATTTAATAAGCAGGAACACCCTTACTTAATATCCAAATGTGATCCGCAGGCAAGTTTCAAGACAAATTACCATTTCATATATAATTTAGCGGGTTGGAAAGTACAAAAGAACTGTATAATTTTCTTCAAAAGAATCATACCTTTTGATCTTCAATCTCTTGCTCTTTTAGTAGTCGCTCCAGGTCAGCCATATCATTATGCTTAAATAACTTAATGTCACTACGTGATGCCTGTAATCCTTTCTGAATAGCAAAGCAGGCAGCTTTATCTCTGCAAAGAAGAGAGACCCACCAAATTAGGGTTTAAAGGGCCTTGCCAACATTCTCAGAAAAGGAATGCTTGCTTTTGTAAGTTGACCAATCTCCAATTGTTAACTTGAACACAGCAAGTAAATAAAACACGTTTGAACATTTATATGTCATTGTTTGCTATTCACTCTTCAAGTCCCTTTCATATAATTACCGTATTGAAACTATTTCAAGAAGCATACTCTTGCCATATTTTAGCCTCTCTGAAATCAGCACGCATCTTACTATGGATGATGGCATATCAGTTTATTCACATACCTTCCTCTTTCTAAGAAATACATAAAATATTGGTGCATACCTCACCATCAGTGGTATCTCCAACTCAACTGACACATTACTCTGCCGTTATTTTGCCATGAGAAGCAATACTGGCAGACCAGCTAGAAAGAAAACTTTTGGACACTAACCACTCTACTGCAGCCAAACACCACAGAAAAATGGCATCCACACCTGCAAAGGTTGAGCAGGGAACTAGACTGTGACCCTTGAGAGCTTATAACAAGGCACCCCAACATCCCTCCTAAGGTGATGTCAGAAAAGGCCAAGTAGGGAGCTGGGACTTTCATCCCTGCCAGTTGGTAACAAGTGGACACCCCCACCACCCCGTGGTGTCAGTGGATACCACATGGAGAGTCTGAAATTCTACCTCTACCTGGCAGTAATGGGGGATTCTCTCCATCTCCACTGGGGCCTAGAAAGTGTCAGCATTATCACCATTACTCAGCAACAGCTAAGAACCTCCCCAACCCCATGTTTATGGAGGCTGAGTAGAGACCCTCAGGTGTATGCCCCTGTGGTAGTAATGAAGCAACATGCCCCCAACCCCTTCCCTTGTTGGAATAGTGTCTGAGAATGCCGATTAAAATAGATGGCTTATATAAGGTATAGATGATAATAGTATAGTATGAAAATGTCCGGGTTTCAATCAAATATCACTTATACCAAGAATCAGAAGACATCAAACAGAATGAAAGAAAACAACAAATGCCAACAGTGAGATGACAGAGATATCAAGATTATCTGACAATTTTTGAGCAGCCACGATAAAAATGTTTCAATGAGCAAATCATGAACATGCTTGAAACAAATACAACAATGTAATAGAAAGCTTCAGCAAAGCAATGAAAGATATAAAGAAGAGTCCCCTATAGATATCAGAACTAAGAAAAAAAAACAACCAAGATAAGAAGCTCAGTGGACGGGTTCAGGAGCAGAATGAAGAAGAGAGAGGAAAGGATCAGTGACCTGAAAGAGCAATAGGAATTATTCACTGCACGATAGAAAGAAAATAGACTAGAAAGACATGAACAGAGCCTCAGAGACCTGTGGGATTATAATAAAAGATCCTAACATTCATGTCATTAAAATTCTAGATGAAGAAGAGAAAGAGGTTGGGGCTAAAAAAGTACTCAAAGAAATAGTAGCTAAATATCCCTCAAATTTGCCATGTGGCTTAAACCTACAGATTAAAGAAGATGAGCAAAACTCACAGGTAAACCCAAATAAATAGTTGCCAGGACACAACACAGTCAAACTTCTGAAAACTAATGACAAAGAAAAAAATCTTGAAAGCAGGCAGAGAAAAAGGACACCTTACACAGAAGGAAAAATAATTTGAATGACAGCAGGTTTCTCATCAGAAACAACAGAGGCCATAAAAAAGTGTCACCATATATTTCAAATGCCGAAAGAAAAGAACCGACTGACAACCAAGTTTCCTATAACCAGCAAAAATATACTTTAGGAATAAAGGAGAAATCAAGACATTCTCAGTCGAAGAAAAACTAGGAGACTTTGTCACTAGCAGATCTACTCTAAAGAAATGGCTAAAGAAAGTCCTCCAAACAGGAAAAAAAACCATAAAAGAACCTTAGATCCTTAGATTATCAGAAAGGAAGAAAGAGTACAGTAAGTTAAACAAACAAACAAAAAGGGAAAATACACTAGGTTTTTCTTCTCCTCTAGAGTTTTCTAAATTATTTTAGACAGTTAAAGCAAAAAAGTGGAACACTCTCTGATGTGGTTCTCACTGTATGTACAGGAAATATTTAAAACAATCACAATATAAGTGAGAAGAATAAAGGAATATAAAGGGAGGTAAGGGTTTCTATAATTGAACTGGTAAAATGGTGACACCAGTAGACTGTGATAACATATATATATAACGTAATATTATACTTAGAGGAATAACTAAAAAAGCTATACAAAGAGAAACACTTAAAAATACTATAAAGATGTAATTCTAAGACAGTTTCAATTAACCCACAGAAAGGCAGGAAAAAGAAAATAGAGAAAAAAAAGTAGAGAGAACAAACAAGAAACAAAAAACAAAATGGCAGATTCAAATCCTAAATATTAATAATTACATCAAATGTAAATGAACAAATGTATGATTTAAACAAAGCAGGTCAAATGGACTAAACAATGTGACCTAATTATATGCTGTCTACAAGAAACTCACTTAAAATATAATGATATAGGTAGTAAAAATTATATATATACACACACAAATATATAAAATAAACACATAATGAAAAGGACATCTGATAAAGTGGACACTGGAAAAAAGAAAATTACCAGAGACAAAGACAGACATTGTATAATGCTAACAGGGTCAATTCACCAAGATAATTTAGCAATCCTAAATATGCACCAACCAAACAACAGAGTTACAAAATGTGAGCCGCAAAAACTGATAGGACTGAAAGGAGAAATAGACAAACTCACAATTACAGTTGGAGACTTTACTACCCCTGAACAACTAACAGAACTAGATAGAAAGTCAAGGAGATAGAAGAACTCAACATCATTAACCAACATGATCTAATTGACATTTACAGAACACTCCAACAAAAAACCGCAGAATAAAATTTCCTTTTAAGTGCCTACAGTGGCACATATTCCAAGACAGACTACCATCATAAGTCATAAAACAAACTACAACAAATTTAAAATCTCCAAAAACCTGGAAAGTAAACAACATACCTCTAAATAATCCATGGGTCAAAAAGAAAAAAAAAAAAAAACCAATGCCGCAAGCGTCGCGTTGACACATGCCTGTAGTCCCAGCTACCTGGGAGGCTGAGGTTGGAGGATCCCTTGAGCCAGGAGTTTAAGGCCAGCCACAGCAACATAACAAGACTCTGCTGAGATATTTCTTTTAAAAAGACAGTTGAAAGAGAGAGACAGAGACACTAAAGGCAAATAAAAAAAAATACAATGAACTAAATAAAAATGAAAATACAACATCAACATTTGTGGGACACAACTAAAGCAGTGCTGAGAGGGAAATTCACAGCACTAACTGCATACATTAGAAAAGAGAAAAGGTCTCAAATTAATAATTTAAGTTCCCACGTTAAAATCAAGAAAAAGAACAAAATAGACTACAGTGAGCAAAAAGCAGGAAATAATAAAATAGCAGAAATCAATGGAATTCAAAACAGAAATACAACAGAAAAAAAATCAATGAAATATAAGAGCTGATTCTTTGAAAATACCAATAAAGTTGACAAACCTCTAGCAAGACTGACAGAGAAAAAAAAAGACACAAATTACCAATACTAGGCATGAAACGGGATATCACCACGGACCCTGCAGACACTAGTAATAAGGGAATACTGCAAACAGCGCTACACATATAAATTTGACAACTCAGGAAAAAAATTGACCAATTCCTTGAGAAACACAAAATTATCTCAACTCACTCAATAAGACATATATAATCTGAACAGCCCAATAACTACTAAGGAAATTGAATTCACAATTACTTCCTTCCAAAAAAGAAATCTCCAGGCCCAGATGGTTTCACTGAAGAATTTTACCAAACATTTAAAGAACTAAAAATAATTCTATACAATCTGCTCCAGAAAACAGAAGAGGAGGGAACACTTTCCAATTGATTTTATGAAGTATTATTCTGCTACCAAAACCAAACTATCTGCCTCATGAATACAGATACAAAATCCTTAACAAAGGGATTTAGTATTACATTAGTATTACAATTAGTATTATATTAGTAATACTAGTATTAGTACTACAATTCATTAGTATTACAATTCAGCTATATATAAAAAGAATTATACACCATAATCAAGTGGTGTTTATTCCAGGTATAAAAGGCTGGTTCAATATTTGAAAATAAATCAATGTAATCTACCATATTAACAGACTAAAGAAGAAAAAAAATCACATGATTATATCAACCAATATAGAAAAAATATTTGACAAGATCTAACACCCATTCACGATAAACATGCTCAGAAAATGGTAGGTGTGGGGTGGGTAAGGAGATGTGATAAAGAGCATCTATAAGAAAGCTCCACCTAACATTATACTTCATAATGGTGAAAAATTGAATGCTGTCTCTCTAAGATCAGGAATAAGGTAAGGATATCTGTTCTTATTACCCTTAACACATAGTCGTAGAAGTTCCAGCCAGTGCAATAAAGCAGTAAAAGGTATACAGATCAGAAAAGAAATAAAGTTACTTATTTGCAGATGACATGATTGCCTACATGGAGAACCCTAAGAAATCTACAAAAACAATTCCTAGAACTAGTGAGTTTGGCAACATTGTCAGATAAAAGATTAGCACACAAAAAACCAATTTTATTTCTAGACATTAGCAATGAACATGTGAACATCAAAATTCTTATTTGCAAACCATGTATCTGATAAAGGACTATTAACTAGAATGTATAAAGAACTCTCGAACTCAACAGTAAACAAAACAAATAATACAATTAGAAAATGGGCAAAGGACACGAAGAGACATTTCACTGAAGAGATGGCAAACAGGCATATGAAAAGATGTTCAACATCATTAGCCATCAGGGAAACATAAGTTAAAACCACGACGAGATACCTTTACACACCTATCAGACTGGCTAAAAAAAAATAAAAAAGTGACGACGCCAAATGCTCTTGAAGATGTGGAGAAACTGCATCACTTATATATGGTTGTTGGGAATGTAAAAAGGTATAGCCATATTGGGAAAACAGCTAGATCGTTCCTTAAAAAACTAAATATGCAACACTATAAATTGTACCCCTTGGCATATATCTAAGAGAAATAAAAACTTTTGTTCACACAAAAACTGGTACATGAATGTTTAGAGTAGCTTTATTTGTAATGCCAAAAACTGGAAACAACCCAGATGTCCTTAATGGGTAACTGGTTCCACAAACTGGTGTATCCATGCAATGGAATAACACTCAGCAATCAAAAGGAATCAAGCCTTGATATAAGCAACAACTTGGATGAGTCACCAGAGAATTACCCTAAATTCCAAAGGCGATTCCAAAACGCTATCTACTGGATGATTCCATTTATGTAACATCCTTGAAATGACAAAATATAGAAGTGGAGAATAGATTAGTGGTTGCCAGGAGTCAAAGTACGGGTAGGGTGAGAGAAATGTGGGTATGATAACATGAAAGATCCTTGTGGTGACATAAATGTTCTGTATCTTGATCACAACAAAGTCAATACCCCAGCTGCAAAACTGTGCTAGTTCTGCAAGAGGCTACCAGTGGGGGAGACCTGGTTAAGAGTATACAGAATCTCTGTATTATTTCTTACAAGTGCTTGTGAATCTACAATGATCTCAATGTAAAAGTTACATTAAAAAAAATATATGAAGTAACACGAACATAGACTTAATGGAGTGACAGGAGAGACTTCATTACATGAATGACCACTATGCTGCAACCTACCATTGGCAAAGCATTATCACTGTTTACTGAAAGGAAGCATCAGACAATGTCCACACCTAACAAATTTATCAAAACCAATTTACCAAACATCATTTTTACCTCTTGCAGTTCTGCATTCAGGCAGAATATTTAAAATTACATAGAACAGAATAATTAGGTTGTCTAATGATTCACTGGAAACTGAAATCTTAAGACACTGGGTATAACACAGAAGTGAATCTAGCCTAGGCTTCCTGGTAGTTAAAACAAAAAATAACAATGCAGTATTTATTATCAGACGAAGGAAGAATACATGTTCACCTGTAACCATAAACTTTTTCTGGATTTAAACTCAAAAAGCAATTTACAGTGGGAAGTTTGTGGATAAAATGATACTAGATGACACTGCAGTTGTCTGTACTCCGCTTTCACTAAAAACCTATAGACAATGTTTAAATCAATGGCTTTCAAGTTTGTGATGAGTATTTCTGTGATTTGTTTTTTTAACTTTGCAAAAAATAAAAATATTCATTTTCATGATCACATCAGAATACACTACTTAGGCCCAGGCCATTTGCTGGGGTGCTCCCAGGTTGCTGTAGGGCTTTGGTGAGGAACCGGTGCCATGAGTCCCCAAAATCCCAGGTAGAGTCAGAGTCAGCTCTGAACAAAGTGCGATGGAAGGTTCTGCCACTGCACAGGCAGGAGTTTCAATGGTGAGTGATAAGTAATAGGACAGTGCAGGTGCTGAGAGAGGTCAGGTTCCAACGTTCAGTCACTTGGACCCCTCTCTGGAGTTCTAGCTTCCATTCAATCATTTACTGAACTCATGTTTATTGAGCACTACTAAATGATAAATGCTATCCTAAACAATGGGCTCTCAGCAAGAAACAGAAGCAAATAACCACACAGATATAAAATTATAAGCTGTTGTGAGTATTACAAAAGAAGAGTGCAGCAAGTGTGAAGCAAGCGAGCAGAGTGAGTATGTACACACATACACGTGTGTGTATAAAGGAGGCTCTAGAAGCACACTGACCTTGACAGGCAGTGTCGAGTGCTGGTGTGAACATGGATTCATGAGGATACCAAATACTCTTTGGCTGTTAGATCTTCCCCACGAGCAGCAGGGGTCTTGACCTGCTCTGAGAGGGGGGGAAGGCCCCCTCCACAGAGGTTATGTGTGTGTAGGATGAGCAGGAGTTAACTAGGAGAGGAAAGAAGGAACAGTGTTCTAGGTATGGGCACTAGCATGTGCAAAGGCCCTGAGGGGAGAGGAAATCAGTGTATATGGTTGGCAATACTACACCTTAACCACTTCAGGGGAAATGGTAACAATTAGCCTAAAAAGGTGTCCAGAACTCACAAGAACATAATAAGAACTTGGGTCTTTATTTTAGGAATAACAGAAGCTCTTACACATATCAACAGAGTATGACATAATCAGATGTGCATTTTTAAAAAGATTACTCTAGCTATAGTGTTAAAAACGAAAGAAGGAAATCAAAGTAAATGTGAGACTGCAAATTAAGAGTCATTTGATAGTCCACTCAAAAGAGGACAGAGGCTTGGGCTGGAGTGGTGGACGCTTCTGCTGGTATGAGCGGCTGCCTGGCCGAGGACAGCCCTTCCGTGTCTCTTCTTGGCCCTTTCCCTTCACAATAAACAGCAGCCCAATGCAGCAGCTTTGGGACAGTCAGGGAAGTTCCCAATTCACGGCCCCTCTGTCTTTAATAAGCTTAAGAAGCAAGATTAGCACAGACAAGGAGTTTGGGGTGAGTGGGAGATGAGACATGGAGTGACTTTACAAGGCAGAGTGAGGGACCATGTGAAGCCGTGACCATGGACTCAGAAGGACACCACACAGCCACAGCTGCACAGGGAAGGCAAATGGCTGGCCGCATTTGGATATCAATAAATAAAATCATAAGGGCAGATAAGCTACTACTGACACCTTTAAGCATATTCAAGTGAAGGTCTTAAAAATTTTGTAGAATTACTTGGCTAAGGTTACTAAACCTTTCTTTAGAAACAAAAAATGTCAACATTATTTTAGGCAGATAACTTCTATTGACATAATTCTCTAAGATTATTATTATTATAATCTCAGTATATAATCTCAGTATTATTTCCAAATAAATTTTGATTAGAAAAGTAGGTAAAGGTTACTTACACAAATACAATGTCCCCTCTCTTGGAGTAAGCAGGAATAGCACTGGCTATGGTGGCAAATCCATATGAGTATATAATGGCTTCTTCTGTCTTCATAAATTTTGCCAGGCGGTCTTCCAAATCCAAGTGAACATCTATTTCAATAAAAAAGGTTAAATGGTTAAATCATCTTACAATTCATTTTCTATGTTCAAGACTAAAGAAAAGAACACAAGCAGTTTAATTATCAATACTTTCGCTTCATGGCCGATACATTACTATGTTTAAATGATAAATTATATAAGATCTATTAAAATAATTCTGGGCCAGGCCGGGCGCGGTGGCTCACGCCTGTAATCCTAGCACTCTGGGAGGCCGAGGCGGGCGGATCGCTCAAGGTCATGAGTTCGAAACCAGCCTGAGCAAGAGTGAGACCTCGTCTCTACTATAAATAGAAAGAAAGAAATTAATTGGCCAACTAAAGATATATATAGAAAAAAAAAATTAGCTGGGCATGGTGGCGCCTGCCTGTAGTCCCAGCTACTCGGGAGGCTGAGGCAGAAGGATTGCTTGAGCCCAGGAGTTTGAGGTTGCTGTGAGCTAAGCTGACGCCATGGCACTCAGTCTAGCCCGGGCAACAGAGTAAGACTCTGTCTCAAAAAAAAAAAAAAAAAAAAAAAAATTCTGGGCCAAAACTACTTCTAAGATACATGAACTGAATCAGCTACTCATGTCTGTATGGCAACTCTGAGGTGTAGCAGACAGTGTGGCCCGGCACAATACAGAGTATTTACAGACTTCTTAAAGGACATTACACAATTGTTAAAATGAACTATTTATCCCATTCCAATCAAGTAGTGATAAAACATGAAGCATGCTTCTTTCCATTTTTAAGTTAAAATGTATATAAATGTGGTCTACCATCATATAAAAAAACATGAAATATCACTTGATGTCCCCTACCAATTGGTTATAGTCACTTTATAAAACACTTTTCATTGTAACCAGATTAAATAAATGTGAAATTTTGCAAGAACACAAAGTCTAGAAGAATGTATCTCAGTTAATCTTCAAGTATTGGATCTGCGACATTAACATAACCAAAGTCAAGGCCTTGACCCCTTGTGCCTGATAGTCGCCTTCTGGGAGGGATGCCATCAGTGAATGGTTTCAAGCAAAATCTGGCAAAAACGAGGAAAACAGCCAAGTAGCTGAGCACGGGTTAGTCTCAGGGGTGTGTTCCTTTTCATCCTTGTTAGTGTTCCCTGAGTGCCATGACTCTGCCATCTCTCACTTCTGCATCAGGCAGGTCCCGAATAGGAGACCTCCTAATTATAACACTGCCTCTAGTTGGGAATCTCTACCACAAACCTTCACAATTTAGCTGGCAGATGGACATCCCAACCACAGTGAATTCCTTTCATTTGCTGCCTCCATTTCAAAAAGAAAAACACGCCATGGATATAGACAAACTATTTTTGCTAAATACTAAAGGGATTTTAAATAATTCTATAGACTTCTTAGCTCCAAATGACTCTTCCATGATGAGTGATAGGAGATTATAAAACTGAGTATGACTCTGGTTCAGGCCTTTAGAGTGAATTTCCCAGTTGATGAAAATGGGCATATTATGAATATTCTCATCATTAAGTTCACTCATAACCACTTATACAGAGTTGTTGTAAAGTCATAAGAAGAACCTCTAAACGATAAACCAATGACTTATTGGCTCTTCTTGTCTAGCTCCAAAAGTTAAAAAAAGATTGGCCTTTTCCTTCTATCAAAAGACACTGGGTTTTAGCTGATGTCAGTCTTACAAAGCAGGTTTTGTGACAGGTGACTGCAGAACTTGTTTCTCTTGATGCTACTTTGTACAATGAAGAAACTCTCAACACAAGGTAGGGTGAGGCAGCAAGTGGGAAAACTATCAGGGCAGTTTTTAACTTCTGATGTCCTTAACTTCTGTGTGTATGAGCCACTTCACCAACTAGGGCTGTAGATTTACATGGAATAAAACTAAAGCACTACATTCTCTAATCCACTGCTAGGAGCAAACACAATATACAAGAGGCTCTAGAGGCAGGTGCCCTAGAAAGCCTCCACAGACCCCATAGTACCTGGCACTTTCCTGCACTTGCTTACCTGCCTGTCTGGCTCCCTCATCAGAACCTCAGAGACAGAAGGCCTGGCCACCTTGGGCATCACAGAGCTAGCTGACTGCAGCCGGGCCTCGGGCATTCACCTCGGGCTCTCCCACCACCAGGTGCTTGTTCCAGCATCTGGACAAGCTTGAAATGGCTCTGTGCCTCACAGTGCTTTCCTCTGTCTAACAGGGTAACAGCCCTACCTTCCTTGAGGGTTGTTAGGTGGAATATACAAGTTAATGCTAATAAAACACTCTGAACAATGCCTGGCATGGAACAAGCAATATGCTATGTAAGAATTTGTTCAATTAAATCAGTATTTGTAGAATAAAAGGTTTTCTTTTAAAAGGAAAAACATGATCACACTTTAAGCTTTTAATTAAGTTATCTGAATTCTGTATGGTTAAAAGACTATCTTCTATTAAGAGTCACAAGGCAATATATGTAATCTAAACATTTGTGCCCCTGTAAATTTCTGAAAAAAAAAGAAAAAGAACAACAACAAAAAAGAGCCATTTGTTCAGCTTCTCACAAGAAAGAGAGATTGTGGGCTTCTCAGTTGTTTTCCAGGGAAAGACCATAAAATAGTCAACTTTAAAACCATTTAGAAACAAGGAAACAACTACATTTTCTCTTAAGGCTGAACTTAGAAGGCCTTCACATTTTATATACATACTGTCTTTAAAAAAATTTCTACAGAGATGGATAATTTTTCTTATTCATTAGAAGGTCAATATAGTACTGAATGTTTTTCAACATGTTTTCCCATGTAGTATCTTATGTGATTCTTACCAAAATGTCTAAGTTTTGCAAATAAGGATTGTTCCCATCCTACACCTGAGAGAACTATGATCCCATGACTGGTAGGAAGAAGCAGATCTAGGAATTTTATAACCAAATGTTCTTCCTGTTAAAGCATGCAGTCACGGCTGCTGGCTACAGCTGGCTGCTCTAAAATAAACAAGGAAAATAGTTTTGAAAATTACCCAAATGAACAACTGTTTACTCTAGACTGGCTCTAGAACACAATTAAGTACCATTATCTCTCATAATGAAACCCTGCCACACAATTTTTTTCTTGATCTAGTTTAAGATCCAAGAGCCATTACACATACAAAACAGCGCCCAGCGCATGAGGGATAAATCACAGATAAATAAGATGTTAACGGATTCAAAACAAAGTTCAACAAATGGTTCTATCATAAGTGCACTGGGACCCCTCCAGCCTTAGAGGGAAGGCAGGCTCCACAGCTCAATAAAACCACTTGCTCAGTTCTAAAATACACACAAGTAGGTGGGAAGAAATTCAAATCACACAGCCATTAAGAAACTATTCTAAGAACCTGGGTAGTTCTACCTGCCAGGCCTCTAGAAATTAGGGGAACATTTAGCCTTAAAAACTAGATGAATTTTAACTCTACTGTTGCTCCATTTTCTTGTTCTGTATTAATCATCTAACATATATGTTAACATGAAACAGTAACAGGAAGAGAATGTTTAATAAGGAAATTTACTTTTATAAGTAAAATGATTTACATTCATTATCTGACAAGTTGAGAAAAGAGCTACAAGAGGTAGTAGGCTTTGAAACCAGATGCCCCAAGGTGATACTTCCAGGACAAAAAAAAAAGACCACAATTAAAAGCAACTCAGAGCCCAGAGAAAGAGGTCTTAAGCCTTGAACGAACCTCTTCCAGAATACACAAGCAACTACAGAAAAGAGAGACTCCTCATGTCTGCTTTACTGCTCAGCACAAAGAGCAAACCTACCTTAAATATTTAAAATAATTTAATTGTACAGGGTATTTTAGAGATTTAAAATTTAGCCTTAGATGACCTTCTCTGATTTTATCTAATGTTAAAATTTCAAGGTAATTTAATATAACTATAACAATTCAAGTAATTACTTCCACAGTAAGGAAAAACAGAAACAATATGCTGTTGGAAAACCAAAAAAGTACAAATATGAAATAGATGTATAATAAATAAAGAAAAAAAAAGATGACAAGTAAACATGGGCAACTGTTAAGAAGTAAAGAAAACAAGTTTATCTTAAGGACAATGCACTCTAAAAACATCACATAGTGCCTCAAGACATTCATGTCTTGTTACAAAACTTTCCCATTGCAAATTAACTTGTAATCTTTGGGACCCAGTCTGTATGAACCTTCAACTACAGTTTTAGGATAAGGATGACTCAGTTACCAATAAAGTAGTTTACAGAGGGTCTGATACACAACTGTGTGTATTCATTATACTGCCCCTGGTGGCCCATATAAACATCTGAAAGATCAAATCCAATTTAAATTTAAAACACATTCAACTTCAACAGCAAGGTACAGAACCAGTGTGTATGGTATGCTAGCATTTTTGTAAAAATGGTGATGGTGGGGAATACATTTATGGAAGTGGTTTGCATACGCTGAAAGAAAGTCTAGAAGAATTAACAAGAAACTACTAATAATAGCTTGTCTTTTGGGGGGTGGGATGGCAGTGGGAGGATAGAGCCAGGGTTAGAAGACCTCTCACATCTATTCTTGCACAAGTTTTGAAGTTTATATTGCGTACTGAAGTACCCAATCAAGAAAATTAATTTAAAAACCATTAATCTAAAGACCTCATGTTTGAAACCACCAACCGTGCAAGGTCATGCAAATGGAAAACTGACAGTTTTAACAACATACTTCACAGCTTTGAGAAAACTGGTCTTGAAAATTGGAAACATTTTTTTCCCCCTACAATTTGATCTGGCAATAAATAAATCTCTCACCTATCTTTCCAGATTAAGTCTCAAGCAAGGGCCAAGGTCACACATGTAAATAAAAGCCACTAGAAAGAGAAGCTTTTAAGAAAGCAATTCCTTTTCCCCAGCAAGCAGTCACAGAAAGAAAGCTTTGTTAATCAGATTCCAACCAACAATCCCATAAAAAAAATACCTTTTCTAGTTTACTAATACTTGTCAAGGAAATAATTCCCTACCAATAAAAACCAAGTAAACAACTCATGTTCACATTAGACTAAAGGAAAGTGGAAGACTGATCTGAGCTCCTTTCTTTGATCTTGCCATCAAGTCTTGGAACCATGTCAGAATATCTGCTTTCCAACTTTAGGGTTGAAATTAATGAACTGTGTGACTGTGAGAAAGACACTTAACCTCTCTGGGCTTTCTCTTCCTCTTCTGAATAGGTGGAATGATGGAATACTAGATTTTTAAGATCCCTTCCAGCTGTAGGATTCTTGGGCACTAACTCTTCTCATTTGTTTCCAAAACAAATAATGTAACTAACCACCAAACTAGCTAAGGAATAAAAAGGGTGCTTCTTTACATTAAAAAACAAAACAAAACAAAAAAAAACTTTTAAAGCAAAAAAACACAAAAAGATCCAGAAGTGGAAATAAGGATAGAAGACACAAGATATTTCCCTTGCTCTACTTTCTGCACACTCTGACATTTTGTAAGCCAGATGTTATTTCCAGCAATATATTCATTTGAACAATTAATGACATTTTCAGAAGCAAAAAATAATATATACTTAATAAAAACAATCATAAAATTAGAGGGTCTTTCTCCTTTGATGACTGAGTTAGGGAGTTCACAGTATTTGAAATCATATGCTCATCGAATATTTACTTATCCACACACAAGGAAATCAATGATCCTTCATCTTCATTCCAGAAAGAAACAAAGCAATATAGCTTATCCCACCCTCCTCTTAAAATTTGCTCTGGACTTTCTACCTGGCGCATAGCTGCCTAGTTAAAGCTGTTTCCCAGCCTTCTTTGTGGCCAGACACTGCCAGGGGTTACAGTCTCATCAATGGGCTGTGGGTGGGATCATTAAATGCCACTTCCCCTGCATTCTGTGGATGTAAGACACAGTGTCCAATGCCACCTCCCTGCACAAAGGGCACTGTTGCTCTGCATTTCTGGTCCCCATATGCAACCCTCACACACGCAAACAAGGAAGATGCCCACAGACACTAGGGCAACAAGATGGGAAGATCCCCGTCCCTCAATGACTATGAGGAGCAGAGCCACTCACACTGAACGCTTTACCTTGCAGCTGTTAGGCACAACAGAAACAAAGTGTCTTCTCACACCACCGCCCCCTGGGGCACATGCAACAGCACACCTCTGCCTTCACCCTCTTGACGTGGCATAGCTTTGAGGGCTCCAATGCTCCCTTCTCCACAAGTCCCACTCAACCCCAGACCAAGGCATTTCCCACCAGCAGTTCCCAACCACAAAATGTTCTAGAAAGTTACGTAAGAAATCACACATATCAGCTTAACACCACAACTAAGTAAGGAAATATTTTCCAAGGTGTTTTGACATAAAATTGAATCTTAATCCTTGAAAGTAATAGCATGAAAAAGAACACAAGAAAACTTACCAAACGTGCCATAAAATCCTCTAGGTCCACAAGTCCCCACACCGTACTTCTTCAGAGATGTTAAAGCTGCGGCCTTTATTAAAGTAAAAAAAATATATATACTTTAATAATTTATCTTTAAGAGTACAAAACTGACATTTCCTATTCTTTAACCCACATAGCTCCTTCCTCCTTCTCTTTTCTTCCTTTCTTAGGACTATGATAATTCCAACAGGATATAAAGAAAAGACAGATGTAAAGATTTAGTATATGACTTAAAATATGGAAAAATTATATTAGCATGATTCTCAAAATCTGGTCAACTTTTCTGCCTTTGTGGGCCTAAGTATCTCCTGAAAAATGCTTATTAGCCTACAATCCCATCAGGAACCAGAGCAATTTCCCAGACATTTTTCCAACTGTTACTCAGGTCTGGCTTATTCAGTTCTCTGGCTGTCACCCAACACTAAGCCAGATGAGACACTCTTGCCTCTCTCTCTGTAGGTCCAGGTCACAAGTCTGTTGGATAAACAGTAATGGAAAACACTTGCATAGCCCCTTTCTGATATTCTGCATTTGTCTTTTATGTACAGTTTCTTAAGTTAGTAATGTCATCTGTTCATGTCAGCATTTTGTGCTACTCACCTTAACCCTAGGGTTATCCAACAATCCAAGAAAATTAAATGAGGCAAAGTTTATACATTCCTTTCCATTCACTACAATGTTGTGGCTTGGAGGCCTAGGCAAGAGACAAAGAGAGGTACATATTAACACACATTCATGTTACACATTATTGTATTACCCTAGTGGCAGGAATGATACAATGGTGTTGTCATTCGACCCACTGGCATACTGGTTTTCTCTTTTATTTTTTGTTTTTAAGAAGTCAAATTGGAGAATGGTACATTAAAAATCAGATACTTTTCCACTAATTTCATTTTTAATAAGTTATCCTGTATGACTTAAGTAAAAAGAAAACGATCTAGAATTCCAAAATAGAAGAATGGCAAATCTTTGCTTTGGCTTTAAAACTCACTTGGGAAAGACGCTGCTAAACATTTCAGAAAAAATCTGGAATAAGACAAACAGGAAGGAAATATAAAATGATGAAGATCAAAGGCAAGAATAGGCAGAGTGAGTTACAATCTTACAGTTATGTGGTTTAAAATAAATGTTATCTATAGGCAGTCATATGTTCCCAATTTCTAAAGTTAATGCTGGAATGCTATTTAAGAGGCACCACCCCCACCCTCTGGGGCTGGGGCTGGGAGGAGAATGAGGATGGCCAGCTGCACAGGAGCTGGGTCTGAGCACAGCTGGGGCAGGGGAATGGGCTCCTGAGGAGACAACTTGTGAAGCCCTCTGCTGACATCTACTCAAGCCAGAAGACATGCTTCACAAACCCAGGGTCAAACTACAGGTCACAAACCATGAAAGGGCTGTGAGACCAAGGTAGTCAAAACCAGCCTATTTTAACCAATGGAAACAAAAAGACAAAATAGAACAGAATAGAAAATATGAGAAACATCACACAGGGTGAGGGAAAGAACTATGTATCTGTATTGGTCTGTGTACTGGGTGGCTCCATAAAATGCAGGGCAGCCAGAGACGACTGAGAAACACTGTTTTCATCGATACTTTTTACCAAAATTGGTAATCCATGAGCAAAGTAACAGAAGATGCTGGGAAACCAGGGAAGAAAAAGAATGACAATTTGAAGTAAATTCACAAAAGCTCATCAACTCACATAAAAGGCAAGAAGACTTAGTGAAAAAAATGTGGGTTGTGACGTCAGTTAGAGAGACCTCACTGCATTACGGCTGCTCATGACTTCAGAAGGAGGGATGTCACCTGGCCTCTGTGATCCTCAGTTTCTTCATCTGTAAGTAGGGGGAGAACCTACATCTCAGGTAATTGTCATAAAAATGCCTGGTCCATAAGAAGCGCACTCTACGTTATTTTTTTCCTTCTTTCCTGGGGCTTCAAGGGCTTCTCTTCAATTACAGCATCACTCACCTCCTCAACCACAGTGATTCTGAATCCATCATGTTATTTAGTTTCCTACTTCTCAGGGTTTAAGTTTCCTAAGTTCCCCTTGATTAGAGGTATTGGCAGTCACAAAAAGATGAGAAAACAAACCACCTAGGTAGACACACCTTGTAATAAAGGTTGTTGCTGTGAAAGTTTAGACCACTGTACAAAAATTGTAACACACAGGAAACAAACTATCAAGAATAAGTACATTCAGAGCCCCTGACCACAACCCGAAAGCTGTCAGGAAGCAGCATGATGTGATGCAGGGATGCTATTTCTGTCTAGCACTTGGAGTAGGGAAGGAACAAAGCTTCCAGTGAGAACTGGAAGTCTCACACCTGTGCCCCATGCAGGCTAGCAGTAATAAGTCATACTGGGCACTTGATACAAGAATCCTGGAGCCTAAAATCCTATAGAGTAGGTCGCAGAAGCAAGTAAAACCAACCAGAAAGACAACTCCACCATCAAGGCCTAACAGGACTCAAGGGAGGGAAAAGAAAACCCTTCTCAATCAAAAACCACACCCCCACTACATTTGAGAGTCAGCAAGCAAAACACGCAGAAGGACCCACTTCCAAGAACTCGAGACACCGGAACATTAGAAAGTGCTGAAGGTCAAAAGCATAAACACAAGAAAAGTTTAAGGAACTATTAAGAAAAGGGCAGGGAGACCTGTAAAATAACCAAATGTGACTTTTAGAAACAAAATCTAAGAGTCAATAAAATTAGAAATCCAAGAGATAGATTAAATACCCAAACAGACACAGCAGAAAAATGAAAGCACTCACAAAATTACAAAGATGTCACAATATGAAAGAGTGCATAATGGACACAGAGGATATAAAGAAAAGGTTGGGGCATTAAACAGAAGTTCTAGAAGGAAAGAATGGAGGAAAAAAGTGAGAGAATGTTTGAAGAGATAGTTAAAAAATTCCCAGAATTCATACAAGCCAGGAATCTGTAGACTGAAGAGGAAAAATGAATCCCAAGCAGGATAGATATGAATTACAGGAAGACATACTATAGTGCAACTGCAGAATTCTGAAGATAAAGAGAAGTGTAAAAGCCACCAGAAAAACAAAAGATGGACAACAACTGGACTATCACTAGTCTCATTAGAACAGAGGCCAGAACACAATGAAAGAATTTTCCAAGGACTGCAGGGAAAATGATTATCCACCTAGAACCCATTAGGTGGATGGGAACCCATCATCCACTGTCACTCAAGGAGGTAAAATAAAAACATTCTCAGTAAGAGATAGAGATTATTTTCTACAAATCCCTACTGAAGGATCTGATAAAGAATATACTCTAGAAAAAGGAATTTTAAGCCCAAAGAAGTTGCATGGATAAAGCAATAAATATCCAAAGATCAGTGAAGACATTTGTAAATAGGTAAAGAAGTGGTGATTCTCAAAAATAATAATCCTGGGGATATAAAATAAGGGGAACTCAAATACCAAACTAGAATATCATGAAAGGTGATGTGCGGAGGGAGAATGACTGAAGTAGAGTCTAGTAAGTCCCTATACTAAGGAGGAGAGAAATACTTATTAAAGTGTAGACAAGAAATACTCATGTTGATTATGAGGGGAAGGAAGGAATGAAGAAAACGTAATCAAGAAAACTTGATCAAGTAGACAAGAAGGGGAAAAAATGAAAAAAGTAAAAGTCTTGTATTTAGAAAAAAAGATGACAGAAATAGCATCTATAAGACATTTTTTCCTAGGTATTATCCTTAAGGTAAGAGGGAGTGCCACACAGTGTTCCCAGCCCCCTGTATCACTGTGCACTCCAGCAATCACACTCAGCACAGACCAACAGTTGCCAACTCAACATGTACTCTCCAATTCCTACAATACCCTGAAACAAAAGACCATGTTTATCAGTTGCTCTTGCAACTAGGTGTGGCCAACACTACCTTAACCAAGCTGACAAAGCTGGAAAGGGCCTCTTTTCTGCCCATTTGCCTGTCACCCTGTCTTAAGGTGATTCATGAGAGGAAGCCACACGCCTCAAGGGCAGAGCACCAGGATAGTAACCTGTATCTCTGACCATCTGTGGAGCTGCCTCTCTCAACACTTGCAGGTGAGGACAAACAAACTCCAACCTTGCTTAAGCCATGTAAGTTTGGAATTCCTAATATATGCAACTTAACCCAATCCTAATTAGTTACAACTTCAGCCAGAATCGATCTCTATTAATGCTACTTCTAGGTGTTTTGAAGAATTCAGGGTTTTTTTTAAAGAGAGGTGAAATAATTTGACACAGATACAGTACATACGTTCATTTATAGTACATATTCCTGGGAGTGTGACTTCACAATGCAAGCACTATATAAGCAGGTAAACAAATCTTTTAAAGACCACAACAAAAAGCAACACTGCAAGGGGTCAAGTGTAGGAATCACAAATACTGACTGGATATTTGAGGCTTGGGTAAAATTTTGAGGGACAGCAACATATATGCATTTTGATCTAAACTTAAGGCATGAAACCTTAAGAATCCCAGATGAAGATGTTGGGAAGACCCTTTCAGACACTGGCCTAGGCAAAGAATTCTTGAAGAAGACCCCCAAAACAATTACCGCAGCAACAAAAATAAACAAATAGGAGCTGATCATATTAAAAAGCTTCTGTACAGCCAAAGAAACTATCACCAGAGCAAATAGACAACCTACAGATGTCTTTTTTATAGAATGACGTTTTCTCCTTTGGATAAATACCTAGTAGCGGGATTGATGGATCAAATGGTAGTTCTACTTTTAGTTCTTTGAATTTAAGGTAAGGGAAAGGAATGAGCTTTGCAAGTTTAGCAGACTTGAATATCCTAATCTAGATTAAACGGTACATCATAGGATGCAAAGTAGTAGGAGACTCATATGAGGTCCTGGAAGGCTTTCATTGCCACATATTTAAGACATCCTTTTGTAGATGACAAGAAGCCATTAAAGGTAGCACAGGGTTGTATAAAGTTTATGTTTTGGTGTTATACAGATTTGGTCAAATTCCAGTTCCTTCACATCCAGTTCCTATCCATTCATTATTTAACCCAGTCATTCAATTTATATTTTTGAGAATCTGTTTTGTGCCAGGCACCTTGCTCAGTGCTGGGAATTCAATGAATGACAATCACAGCTCCTGCACTTATGGAGCTTACAGACTACTATATATATTAAATGTCTAATGTGTTATTATGTATGCCTACTTTGTACATAATGAACATAAGTCTACATGGGATTTATAGTTTATAGTCAGAGCTTCAGCTTTCCTATATTAAAGATAGGAGCCATAATACTTTTGTGAGAATTGGCAATAATGAATGTAACATATTGGAATATATATGCTCAATTAATTGTGGCTCTTTAGAGAAGAGAGATGTTGAAGGATTTTTATAAAAAATTCTGTTGAAAATTGTTATGACTGTCAACATTCAGGCATGCTGTCAAGTTAGTAATATAAAAACATCATTATCTTTTATTTTCCTATTTGGGATGGAGGAGGAGGGATAAATGTGAATCACTAAGTGGACATATGAAGTGGCAAGTTGAGTGCCTAGTATCTAATCTACTTCTCTCCAAATCCCACAACTGTCAAGAAGAGAAAAGCCAATAGGAAAATGGAATTTTATCTAAATCCAAATTAGGGATTTCTTGAGGGCATTCTCAATCTTCTTAATGTATTTGCCTCAAAATAACTTTCTATATGACTATTTCACATGTTAAAATGAGGATTCATTGTGAGCAAGACTGTATGTTTCTGACTGCAATTATTGGCTTAATAAATGTTTCATTAATGAAAAATGAAGAAAACTCTTCTTGTAGCTTTCTGCTAAGTACTAAAACTTCTTTTAAAATTATGCTGGCCCTGTGTCTCTCAGAGACACAACACATAGGGTTCCTGCACATCTATTGTGGACATACAGGGTGCACAAGGACTACATCTTTGTTGTTTTAATCCATTGAGATTGCAGAGTTGTTTCCAGAACATAACCTAGTCTATTCTGATTTTATATCATTATAGAAAACCTTACAGAGATTTGGAGATTTAGAAATGCTAGATGTTTTCGGTGTTACCTGTCAATCTATCCAACATATTTTCCTAAGATTGTCTAGAAGATATCTGCTTTAAAGGGCTAATTCATGCAAAACATTGCACCAAACATTCTTGTATGGTGCAAGTTGTTGAAATGAGATATGTTAAAAGTTAATTTTTCACTTTTTATTTTTAATCAGAGTAGCTATTGGAGTTGCATGTACGTAACTATGTGTATATGATGGCTATCTCATTCATTACGAATATTTGCAGATGATGAAAATTTTTTTCACCCTAATAAACAATATGGCATTTCAAAATTTTTTTGTATGAAAAAAATAAAATTATACCGGCAAAGGTGGATATTTAATTGTAGTGTTCCTTCAAGAGTAAAACACAGAAACTCTAGAGGCAATTGACTCAGAAAGAGGCACTGATGGTATTAAGCGAACCCTACTCCTTTGGCATTACTGTTCTTCAAGCGAAGACACAACCCGTAAAACAAAATTTTAGTCCAAGTTTTAGTGTTTCATTTTTCTAACAGCCTAAGAGAAACGAGTCTTCCCAGTAGGAATGATCTCCCTAAGCGAAAAAATAATTTTAGAAGATGCAAACTGTTATTTCCTCAGTGGTCACGTCTCTGTTCCTCCCTCTTCTGTTCCAGAACAGCCCTCTCCATGCCTGGATTCTAATCCCCAGGACCCCAGAACAGTGATTGGTCTAGGGCAAGCACCTGACCAAGCTGGACCACACGTACAGCACCCGTCCTGCCCAGGCATGCAGAAAGCTGACTGACGGTGGGAGAGCTGGAAGCCGTTATGCAGGGTAAAGGAGAAATGAGAGATAGAGAAGGGATTGATAGCATTCCAGTCTCTAATTTAAGACTTACTGTTGCCTGCTTGTTGCTCTGGCAGTTTAATCATAAGAGCCAATATATTCCATGTTTGCCTAATTTAATTTTAGTTGTGGTGGTGACACATGACAATCAAGGTATAACCGCACCAGACTCATGGTTCAACTTTTATATAACAAAATTGTGAGTTGTTTCTGAGTTGCCACGGACTGCATAGCTTGCAGGTCACGTAATCTGAGCATGCCCAGATGAACTAACTTTGCAACCACGGGTGGAACCTGAATGCTCGGATCTAAGAAGGGGGACTGAATTAAAAAGTGGACATCACATGGCAAGATCCAACATCCAATCAGATTGAGCCCTGGCATCACCCGATGGCAGGATCCAGTCAGATCACACCTCATTACCCTATGCTCATAAAACTTGCCCCAGCCCCCAGCTCAGGAAAACAAATTTGAGCATTCCTCTTATGTCCTTACCAGTAAATGGGCAATAAAGGCTTTCTTTTCTCAAATACCAGTGCCATGGTATTTCCTTCTGTAGTCATGGGGTAGCTAGCCCATTAATTGCTTGGTAACAAAAGCATTCTTATGTACTAACTAGTACAACTATTGTTTTTAAATTTACTTCTCTGTGTCATCCACTCATTCCACCCAATCAAAAAATTAGATGAATAGACTGGGTGTATTGGCTCACCTCTATAATTCCAGGGCTTTGTGAGACCTCGGCAGGAGGATCCCTTAAGACCATGAGTTTGAGACCAGCCTGGGCAATATAGTTAGACCCCATCTCTACAAAAATAAAATTAGCTGGGCATGGTAGCCTGCGCCTATAGTCCTAGATACTTGGGAGGCTAAGGGAGGAGGATCTCTTGAACCCAAGAGTTCTAGGTTACAGTGATGGTGCCACTGCACTCTAGCCTAAGTGACAGAGCAAGATTCTGTCTCTAAAAAAAAAAATTGGATAAATCAAGTGAAGTTAGTGGAATTAGACCAGTGGAATTAGCACACACCAGAAACATCTGGAGAGTTTCTTTAAACACAGATTGCCAGAACCCTACCTAATGAATTTATGATTCACTATGTGTGTGTGGAGGGAAGATAGTGACTGAGAATTTGTACTTCTAATAAATTCCAAAGTTATCACTGGCCCAGACCCCATACTTGGAAAACCATTGGATTATGTTAAAGTCAATATGACTCCAAAAATCGAACACTATGCAACATCATGCCACCTTCTCAAACTGTGTATTGTAGAGCTCCAGGCAACAATAGTTACCAGGTGTTACTGCATAAAAAAGAGGGGAGTGTATCCAGGATATTGGATTAAATTATGTTATAAACAGATAATGTCACTGTAGGACTCCTTAAGGCCTTTAATATACTACTACGCAAATCTTCAAGAGGTAGAATGTAGTATGTGATGCTTCCCAAACTTATCTGGAAACCTCCTCCTTAACTACAGAGCACGTCCTAGAACTAGTGTTCTACAAGAGTTAGATAGAAAATACATTGGAACATAGATTTTAAGGAAGGCAAGTGTTTTTAAGGAACCAGTGAGGAAGGGGCTTTGAAATAGAAGGTGGAAACTGATACTATTAATAACTGTAGCTAATCCATGTGTTAACTGACACGTGCCATGTTAGATGATTACTAATATATACATGTACATAAAACTAAGGAAATGGAATGCCATAAAATACAGGAATCAACATGTAAAAAATGTAAAATATAAAGCAAAACACTTTACTAATTCCTTGTAACTCTTTCCTTCTTTTAAACAACACAAAATAGACAATTTCCAGTCATTTCCAGCATTACTTGTAGTTCTCTGCTGGTTAAAGAGCAGGAAGCCTTTGAATTGAATCAGGAGCTTGGTTGCTAGTGACACTCATAATCTGGTATGTAGCACAGAAACGACAGAGGCACAGCAATGACCCGTGTAGGAGCAGGCATTGCCAATCCTCAATAGCTCAACTTTCCTCAACAATAAGTAGGAGCTGAGTGTAAGCCAGATGAAATTAACAGGTCGTAGGAAAAATAACTAAAGTTTCTGCTAAATCCAGGTTACCTCTCTGGACCAGATTGGAAATGAAAACAGCTAAAATGGATGCCTGGTTTTAAACGTCTTTAGGAAAAAGACTTGTTTTAAATTAATACATTCTTAAGATCCTCATTTAAATTTATCTTACATTATTTTCAATAAACATTCCTTTACCTTAGACGTGAATAATTTGCTTGGAGGTTATTTTGCCTTATTTTATATTAGTTTAAAGAACAATAATGAACCTTGTCACATAAAATTTTCCTCTGTTTCATTTAATGTATGTATTGGAGTACTTTTCATAGATGAAGAAAGTAAAGAAAGTTCCTAAGAAATACTAAGTCTCTAGAAGGAGAAACTAAATCACATCATGTAACAGTTAGGTTTATCAAAAACTGTGAATCTTGCCCTAAGAGTAACAGTATTTAAGACATGGCTTAGAGACTGTAGAGCTCTAGAGAGTGCAGAGCCCTAGAGAATATAGAAAGTTCCAGAGAGAGTTCAAAGGGCCCCACTAGTGTTTGAACTTTTAACTTTTTCTTGTTTCATCAAAAGTGAAATGACTGGTCTTACAAACGAGTCATGATCCTACCAAATTACCAGCAAGCTTCCATTAAAAGCCATGAAGGTTTATATATGTTGATTCATACCTTACATGATGTTCTGAGGGTAAATCTCTAAATA
Source organism: Lepilemur ruficaudatus (assembly GCA_963574885.1). Lineage (NCBI taxonomy): Eukaryota > Metazoa > Chordata > Mammalia > Primates > Lepilemuridae > Lepilemur > Lepilemur ruficaudatus. Next base: position 30,508 of record CAUYRT010020963.1, read on the forward strand.
TTTGAACAATCCAGAAAATTCACTGTGTTTACCCAGATGCTCTAGCAAGTAAAACCATCTATAAATCAAATGAATATGCAAATTACAGGAGATGTAAAAATTCAGCAGTTCAGTGGATTTGATCAACATTTCAAACTATATTTTAAACCTTAAAGATTCAGTAAGATTGAAACAACTTAGTCCAATGGGAAATCTAATTCTTCACTGATTTTTACTTGTGAATCTTTTTTCCTGAAGTGGTATTTTATCTGTAAATGTATACATTTTGAAACTATACCTAAGGGAAATTTACAGAAATTTAGAGAGATATAGAGATACAGAAATTTATACATAATTATTAATTATTTTAGAGCACAGGTAGTTTTTTGTATATGTTTTTAAATAATATTTTCCCAGAGGGGAAAAAAGGAAATTAGCTAGTTACCTTTGAGAAACTATAGGACAATATTAAAGTAAAAAAAAAAAAAAAAACCAAAAAACCCCTGGGCAAAAATACCTACTACACATTAGCCGTAAACCTTAATCTACCTGCTGCAGATTCCATTTTCTCACTTACAAAAAGAAGTAATTGGTCTAGAAGAATATTAAAGATCCTTACATCTCTGAGAAGCCATACAGTAGTAATTATTCTATTTTTTTCATCAAAACAAATTTCAGATGAGGAGAAACTTCCACCTCAAAAAAGGTAGGTCATTTCAAGATTTGGAGGCCATCTATGGTCTTCAAAAACATAGAGTCAAAATTGTTACACAAACAGCACATAACATTTCTTTTCCACTTGCCCCGTTTAATGATTCCTGAGCATCATTCCTGGCATTTCAACTTTTATACCATAAAAAGTTGAGTTATGGGGTTCTTCTCACTGTGGATTTATACAAAACACATATGGGGTACAGCATACAAATATGTTTCATCTATTAATACTTACTTATTCCCAATCGTCCTGGTTTTTCATTATCTAAAACCTACCGAACATATCATAGTCTCTAAAATAGAATAGGATCATTTTTTAAAATATATGTATCATGTAGAATACAACAGAAGTAAAAACATCACTTATATAGTAAAACAATTAAAAGGATCGCTTGAGCCCCGGAGTTTGAGGTTGCTGTGAGCTAGGCTGACGCCACAGCACTCTAGCCAGGGCAGAGTGAGACTCTGTCTCAAAAAAAAAAAAAGGGGGAATTGCAGTTTTTAAAAGATACGCAACTTCAAACGTCAATGAAACACAGTACAGTAAGTACCAGAATAAATGTAAGACTAAATCAAATCTCTCGTTTCATCAGAAAGCACATGGGACTACAAAAATAGGAACCTGTTTGCTACTGAACTAAATTGCTTCTATGTGATTACTTCAGGTGGTAGCGAAGTGGTAAGACACCACACAGTCGTTAACACTGTCTTGCCAGAGACGATAAAATAATGCAAGATGCCACACTCCCCACCCCCAGGGCCTTCAAGGGAGGTAGGAGGACAAGCAAACAAAAACAAGCAAGCATCTCTCTATGCGTGCATACGGAAGCATATATGTGTTTGCACGCATATATAAGTGACGACTCCCAGCCAGGCTAAGACCACAAGCCTGTGCAGGCAGTTGTGGAAAACCAAGCTCATATTTTCGAAACAAAGACATACTGGGCGGCAGCAGGGGGCCTGACAGAGAAGCAGTGCCACTTTGGAAGCTAGAGGCACACGTGCTGTTGTCTCCCTCCACAGAAGGACGGCTCTGGCAAGAGATTACGGTGCAGATTATAAACCTTTGCAAAAGTCGCATAATCAAGGGGCGAGCAGCTCTTCCCTCTGGTTATGAGCACCTGCAACGAATGGAAGCACAAAACCAAACACAGGAGGCCCCAGAATATTCTAGGCCTTACAATCTAAGGGCTTTTCAATTTCTTCTATATTTTCCATCATCAGAATGGAGGAATTTTACAATTATATGCAAATATTGGGCTTTGAAAATTATCATCATCTCCATCCTCAGCTACAAATGTAACTGCCACTTATTTTTAGCTACATCTTTGTTTTCTGGTGGTTTTTGTTTGTCTTCAGAGAATTGGGAAGTTACAAGAAACTTTAATGGGACTATCCAACCAAACCTCTCTAGTTTACAAGTGAGGACATTGACACCAAGAATGGTAAAGAAACATTTTTTTTTTTAATATCTATGTGCAGAGCTAGGACCAACAGCTCTTTCTCCAAGTTCCTTCCTCCAGGCCAGTGCTCTGTTTTCTATACCACTTTATTGAGATGTCTCGTCATACACATGCATCATTAAAATTTAAAAACTGCTTGGGCCACCGATATAACATGCTGTACTGCTGGAGTTTTGTTTTAGAAGAACTGATGCCCCTCCCTTTCAGCTTCTAATAACCTAAGTCACACAGTATATAAAATTTAAGAGATCAAAGAAGGAGTTGTACAGTGATCATGCTTCAGGACATACGGATTCCTTTGAAATCTACTCACCACAAGTGATGAAAGTGGCTTAAACTTGGCCCAGGCAGAAGGCAGATGGACAAAGAACTTTGGGGGCTTTGGGCATAGCCTTTAGATTGATTGTTCAGATGGGAACATGGTTACAACATTGTCCCCACAAAGGTATATAAAATATTTATTCTATGTTATGTTCCTTCTTAAAGTTACAATAAAAAGAGGTCTCTTACATCATGCCCGGAGCCCACAGGTAACAATGGCTGAGGAAGACGCTGGACGCTGTGTAAAAAGGAAGCTAAAACTTGGAACAGGCACTGCAGGTTTGCATAGAAAATCAGAGCAACGCTATAAGGAAATATGTAGCCCAAGGTTATGAGACATCAGTGATTCATTTATCAAGAAAAAGAGAAAAAAATAGAAATAGCTCATTGAATATTATCGGCCTCAAATTTTGCAATAGATTTATGACTTTATTTTAGTAAAGAGGGTAATAACGATGTCAGTTATGATGCCATATTTTATATGTGTAAGTATGCCTATGGTTAATAGAATTCATCAGGCAGTAGGTTTGGGTACTATTTAAAACATGGGTCAGAGGGGCATTAATTCTATTCAAAGTGTCCATCTGTTGCTGCCCAACTTGCAGGGAGGGTTGCATAGCAACCCATAGTGCTGCATGGATATGGTTGGCCTCCCTCTGCTGCTTTTGTTTGCCCTCTGAGAGAGTTGCTCTTGATGGAGAAACAGTAGGTGTTCTTTTATTTATATATTTATTTATTTTTTTGGCTGGAGCTTGGCCTGGTGAGTGGGGGCTCATTATAGCCTGCTGAGCTCGATAGCATTGTCAGGCAATATCTGACATATGAATGTAATTTATCTTCCTGGCACAATTCTGACTCCCAAACTGATCCCCAAATTCCTAAGACTATGGAAGTATAGCAATTAAAAAATATATATCAAGACCTTTTTACTTTTACACCCAGGAAAAACACATGGCAGAGCAGGCAGAGAGGAAGGTTTCAGAAGTTTGATTCAATTTTGTGGCACTTAGTCAAAGTTATAATATTTGATTTCAGCATATTGCTCAACATCTGGCTTTTTCAACTCTACATACCAGGAAATTCTTTACATTAAAAGATTCCTCAGGAAATCAGACATTCTTAAAGGCCTCTTTGTAACATATCAATTCTAAATGTATTAATAGTATTTATATTTTCTTGACCATTACATTTTTCAGCTCCTCAGTAAAGTTTGCAGTGAATTTAAGCATCTGTAATCTTGCATAAATTAAGCATTCACCTGGCTTATTTTACTTCCAGTCTCAGCTGTGATTTTGGGGTGGAACGAACAGCTCCTGTCTGCTCCTGGGCATTGTTATTTATCAGTGACTACGGGCCACTGATAAATAACAGTCTTACCAGATCACTGAGATTCGAAACTATTAATAAAGTACCCTTGAGGAAAGCAAATATTTTGACAGAACTGAAAACATATTTTTAGAGAAACTGTTACAACACACTAATAGAAGAATGTAATCAGGACATCAAAATATTTTCTGTTAATCTATTGTTAGAACTGGACTTAACTTTTTATATGTTATTCAAGGAACAGTTTCAGAAATGCCTTCTCTTTATCTCTGATGCATCTATATATTTCAATTTTAAACAATTCTAGCATCTACTATTTTCAGTTAATAATCTGTAAACTAATTTTTAATAAAGACCTGATTGTCAAGGGCACCCTTGAGAACACTTCCTAAGTGTTTTTGGAGAAGGTAGGTAATATGAATAATTTTCTTTATCTTAACTGTTAGTAAAACTCTAGTTTGGAAATGCTAAATTTTTTAGTCATGTGCTTTTATATGAATAGAATCACTATTTTCCCATGTGTCAGAGAAATCACAAATGCTCTGAACAAAGATGGACCTCAGATTTGGGCCTGGCTCAAAATCAGATGTCAGGTGAATTTCAGTATACATCTTCATTGGCTTTTGGTAAGGTGACCATGTAATTCGTTATCTACCTTTAGTCCCTTTTGAGAATGAAAGAAAGAACAACCAGACAGAGGACCAGAACAACTGATGTAAATAAAGACATTTGGGGGAAGTAGAACAATATGGCCACACTAAATGTAGGGGAGAAGTCAGGTATACAGTTGCACGAGCACCAAAAAGTGTCAAATGTGGACGTAGAAACATGGGGCGGGGGGCGGGGGATATTTTATGCTCTGTCATTAAGAGCCAGGGTCTGAATTCCACAGCCTGGGTTCAAATTCTGGCTTTGTCATTAACTAGCTTTGTGACCTTGATCAAGTCATTTAATGTCTCTGAGATTCAGTTTCTTCATCTGTAAAATTTGTTCATTGTGCCCACCTCTAAATTGTGAAAATTAGATAAAATATTTAACTTAAGGTGCTCAGTACAGTGCCTGGTTGGAGCAATTCTTCATTAGATAATAGTTATTTAAAAATTATTTTTCTAAATCTAAACACAGGAACCAGAAGAGGCAGCCAGGTTTAGAGAGATATGAACAGGAGTGAAGTATTCAAGTGGCTTTATTAAATCAGACCCTCTTCTTTGTCCCTTGAGCATATTTAATGGGTCTTTGGAACCAGTGATATCTTTCATCTGGTAGAGAGGGTTGCTCTTAAAAGTATCCGTCATAATCACTCAGATAACAATATGACATTGTGAATAGGATTAAAAAAGAAGAATTCAGACAGGCATCTTCTTTATAATGTAAAGAGTAATTCTTATGTTTCTTAAACTCTTCCAAATTCTGATTATTCACTCTTAAAATGGAAATACTAATATATATACACCCGTAAAGTTGTTGTGAGGATTAAACAAAATAACGTATTAAAGCAAATTGCACAAGTCTTGGACATGGAGATACTCATAAAATGGTACCAATAGTAGCAAAAGAAAGAGTAGCAATAGAGCTTTACTTTTTTACATATCAGCTTGTATCAATTTCTGACTCCATTTACAGTTTTCTAACATTTGTTTGCAGAATTACCTCAAAGAAAAATTTTCTACCCAAGAGAACACTGTTTATAAAAAAACAACCACAGTAGAGTAAACACAATATAGGGAAAAGAGGCCTAAAACATCATCTGCTTAATTTCTTCTACTATTTGTTAAGACTGCAACTTAACCATTGGAGAAAGGTAGTCAGTGACTGGATTAGCACAGAGTATTTCAAAAGGCTGATTGATAGGTAGCAAACAAGGTGTAATTTAAAAGAAAAACATAAATTAATTATTTTGAGAATTATACAGTTTACACATATACTTCAAAAATAAATTTTAAAGGTTATAGTCAACATTCCTCTTATATTTAAACATTTCCAAATTGTAATTGATTTAATCTAAAATATAGGCAAGAAATTGGAAGAATCTCTTCATTTTCTCAACAATATGATTACTTAGGGTTGGATGTTACATATAGTCAATAAACCTCATATTCACACATTTAAAAGTTCAAAACATTCAATTTATATGATACAGAATATAGCAAGATTATGGAAATCTCTTTTTTAACAGCATGAAAATGTTTATTTTCTAATTATTCTTATTATTATATGTGAAATGTAGAAAAGTTGGAAAATGCAGAAAAATAGGAAATTAAAGATAACCATGCAAAAATGATACACTTTTATATAGAAAATTGAAATTATAATGGTTTATTATTTGTGCACATGTTGCTTTACTTCATTTAACAGTATTATCAAGGTCACTGTATGGGTGAGGTTTAAAGGCAACTCTCTTCCTACCACACGTTTCTCCCACAGATGGGGGTCTTTTCCCCGCGACTCTGGTAGTGTATTAGTCAACACCCAGCTTTTCTCTTTAAGCTTTACTCACTCACAGGAGGAGAATTAAGGAAGAGCAACATTCCTGTCTGGTGAGTTTGCCAAGAAATCGACATTCACTAAGTTGCATTAACCAGACATGGTATCACTACATTCAAAAGGCAAAGCAGTTCTCTCCTTTTCTCTCTCCCTTTCTTCTAATTATAAATACATACATATGTACATGGGCTAGAGACATAGCCACCCTTTATCACCTTGCAAAAAGACCCCCAAATCTGATTTTAATAGGGCATGCTTCTCTTATTAATTACTTTCCATTATACGTATTACAAAAATAGGATTAGACCAGGAAACCTTGTTTAATTTAACACAGATGATGCCCCAGCAGGGTGCGGAGTTGGTGAAAGACAAGAATAATTTAATTCTAAAGATTAACTGCTAGGGTAAGCCCATGTGTGTATTTCTCACTCCTAGTTACAGACCAAGACTCTTCCTGAGATTGTTACCTCACCCAACTCCAGGCAGGCAATGGGAACTTGCCTTAGGTTTATTTGTCTGGTAAAATGCTGCCTATTCATTTGTCTAGTAAAACGGTACTATAGGGCAGGTGTATTGGTTTCTTAGGAAATGTATTCATAAACACAAAAATTTTGTGAAAATTAAGATCGGCATTAGGCACTTAAAGTTCTGGTCTATTCAAATGATAGGTGGTCACAATATTCATGATTCTCTGCATGTCTAACTTTTAGTGAGAGTTTAGTACATACAGAAGTAAGACTAAGAGAAATGACATGTCTCTTCATTTAATCCTCTTAAAAATCTTTAGAGGTAATTTTCTATCATATATCCTCTACGTGTGGGTGAGTGAGAGATTAATAACTTACTCAAGTCTCAAAATTAATATGCAGTCGTTATGATTTCAATCCAGTCAGTCCAACTTCAGAGTTCTAGCTTTTAAACTGTTTCACTATACTACTTTTTTATACTAGGGCCAGCATTTGGAAGACTGTGAACTCTGGCATTGATCCTTTAATAGCCTGTGACATAGATGTTATGGGGTGAAAATTATACTCATGATCAACTTAAGATCCAGCTAACTGGGTTGTCTACTTGGGCATTCATAAAAAAAAAAGGGGGTCAAACACATTTTCTTATCCACAAGACATATTTTTGCTTCATTAATTGCTGAGAACAGATGAATCATTTCACACAAGTCTGGGTGGTTTTTATGCAGTGATGTGTAGAAGATTTAAGCAAAAAATCTGATCAACATCATTTATACAACAGAGAATGAAATAGTGGAACAGCAGTGTAAGAGTATATTTGGCAATATACGATATGTATGTATGCAACATGTCTTTTTTTTTTCTTCTTGCTGCTGTTCATGTTTCCTCTTTATCAGTAGTTTTCAGCAATTTGACCATTATATGCCTTGATGTGATTTTGTTCCTTCTGCTTCGGGTTTGGGGAACTTCTTGGAACTCTGACTTCACAGTTTCCATGAAACTCAGACAAAGACAAATGGGGACTCCTCCAAAGACTTCTGACTCTCTCTCTCTCATTCTCTGTCTCTCTTGTTTTCTCTTTCTCTCTCTCATGTTCTGCTCTGCAAATTCTAGCTACATTGACTTCCTCAAAAATCTACCTCTTTGTCTAAATAAGGCTACCAAGCTATTTGCTATGGTCTGGAAACTCTTCAGGTAGTAAACCAGGCAATTCTTGTACTCATCTGGCTGATAAGTCCTGGCAGGAACCAAGAAACACATTTGGGAGTATATATGGAGAATTTTAGATTGAATAGAGATCTATAAGGATGGATAGGAGAGAATTCATTTGCATAGGCATTGACCTGTGATTCAGGGTTCAATGTCCTATACAGGGCACCCCTAATTTGTTCTGGTAGCCCATTAGAATGACTCACTGAAGTCTGGACATTATTATAGCTTATTGTAAATGAAGTGAAGATTTAAAAATTATATAATAAGGGGTAGAAATCTCCAAAGGTAGAAGGTTCAAGGAGGTGGAAATGCTAATGTAAATTGACCATATAAGAACTGAAAATCTAGTGCCTGGTAAGTTTACTGAGCACTAGAGAACACGCCCTTCTTCCCTTCTTATAGACACTAAGACCATAAGAAATGTACTGAGAGAGCGGGTAGGTACCAGCTGCTTTGAGAAACACCATGATTGCTGTTCCCTGTAGATTCAGGTTAATGATGGAAGAAGAAGCCTAACATGAATGGAAATAATGGGATTCTAGAATTGCAGAAGCCATATAGTAGCATGTAAAAGTCAGAGTCAAGGTAGATGTATTTCTATGCTGAGCACAAAGGCCAGAATGACCTCCAGAGTGCTTTTACTCACAGGAATCCGTGGCATCACTGAAGGATTATACAGAATCAAGGGGAAAAACAGTGAACAGCTGACCAAAGGGTTGCTCAAACAATATGATTTTGGAAACTTGAGAGCTGACTAAAAGAATGCTGTTATCAACCATTGGCATGAAAAGCCATGGTCCCTTCATTCATTTTCCAAATATAAGTAAGTTTCAAGATAGAGTGCCCATTGATTGAAAGGAAAGCCTGGTTCCCTTGTGTAAATAACTTACAACGTCACTAGGTATATATACTGAATTTTCTTCTAATCCTTCCTCACAGTGACCTAGGATGATTTATCATTGTAATTATATACTAAGAAAAGATAATATATAAATTTTTTTCATCAATAGTAATGGGGTCTGAGTTGATACAAGGGGACCTGAAATGCCATCATAGTCTTCTGGTCAGAGTATAGGCTTATGGAGGACAAATCATGAATGAAGTTTTAATTGAAGTCAACAATAGGTACAATGGGTCCTCAAACTCACCCTTCAATTAATTCCTTAACCCCCAAATATATGATTTTTATATATAGACTTAAAAGCTAGACAGATACTCCTGATCAGTGGAATCAGGGCAGCTATGATAGAAAAGGGCAAGAGAAAAACATGAAATTTCCCACTCCCTAGTCAGAATAGAGATAATCAGAAGAAATACTAAATCCTGGGAGGAAATACAGAAGAGCACGTTCTTTAAAAAACTTACAAGATTCCAGAGTAGTGGTTCCTTATGATATTGTCATTCAATTCATTATCTAACCACTGCGAAAAATAGACTGATTACGGTGGATGTTGATGGAATATCACAAATTTAAAAGTACAATAACTGCTATGCTGAATCAACACAGCCTGTGGTGCTTGGTTTGCAGCTGTTGACCTAGCAAAGACATTTTTCTTGAACTCCATTAGTAGGGAGACTCAAAAGCAGTTCACCTTTACCTGGCAAGGACAGTAGCACACATTTACTCTCTTGATCCAAACCTGTGTTAACTCTCCAGCTTTCTGTCAAAATATAGTCCTCAGGAACACAAAATATCTTGACTTCCTCAGAACATCATATAGATCCACTATATTGATGGCATAATACTATTTGAATCTGGTGGGCAGAAAGCGATAAGTATCTTAAGGTCCTAGCATGAAACGTGTATGCCAGAAGTTGAAAATAAATTTGACAAAGATTCAGGGCCCTGTCATACCAGTGGAATTTTTATTGTTTCAGTGGTCTTAAACAAATCAAGGCATCTTCTCTATGATATTATGAAATATATATTTGGTCTTTGTCCTTGTTTCCTGGCACACAGCTCCTCGAACACTGGGATTCCCAGAGGAATGAGTGTCTTTGTATGCTAATGAGATGACTGGTGGTTGGGGGCTCCTACAAAACTTCAGGGTGGGGTGGCCACCAGAAGGACCAAAGCGTAATTAAAGGGTTGGTGCTTTCAGCCTCACTCCACCAACCTGTGGGGAGGGGAGGGGTCTGAAAGTTGAGCTGATCAGCAACGGCCAATGCTGTACTCAATCATGCCTATGTAATGAGGCTCCCATAAAACCCCAAAAGGACAGAGTTCAGGAGAGCTTCCAGGCAGTTGAGCATGTGGAGGTTCCTGGAGGGTGGTGTAGTGGGGAGGGCATGGAAGCTCCGTATCCCTGTTCACATGCCACACCGTATACATCTCCACAGATAAGCATCACTAGGAGGGTTACAATGCAAACAGGTTTCTGGAATAAGACCATATTTTTTGAGCCAGAGAAATTCTCATTGTTGGAAAAACAGCTCCCGGTATACTACTGAATACTTGATCCTAAGACAGCAAGGAAATATAAGAACTTAACACAAAATGAGGTGAACTTTTAACAAATGGGAATTAGAGATTGGCAGATAAAATTCTTCTTCCCTCTCTTCTAAACATGCTGCTTTAGATACAGCTGTTCGTGTGGCTTCTCAGAAGACAATGCTGTGAGACTGAGTGATCAGTTGTGCTAGGGAGCTTAGGGACATCCTCAGTTCAGTCTTGCTTCTGTCCTATGTCACTTCCCCTTTCCCTCATACATGCTTTCCTGTGATAACATTTTCTAATAAATTAGCAGCATGTAAACTTTGCCTCAGTTTCTGCTTTCTGGGAGAAGGCAACTCCCCTGCTGAAGACCCTCCAGGAGTTAAATCCAGGAGTTAAACCCAGGGAAGCCCAGTGAAACAACAGTGGTTGTTTCAGCTCTGACTACTTTTCCAATCGCCTCTTCCAATAGTCTTTGCCTAGAGTGATATCTAATGATATCAAATTGCTCTTGCTTCCCTGCAGAAAACATGCTTTTTCACGCCTTTAGACTTACGCTCTTTATTTGGTCAAGAATGCCATGTTTTAATTCCCATTTAATTATCTTGTAGTAACTGACTCAGGGATCATTGCCTTCTGTGCTTTTTTCCTTTGGATAAGAGGTAAGAGGTGAGTCTATCATTTGCCTTAGAGGGAACTGTCTGATATGTCCTAGACCACTGACACACTAGAAATCCCACTAATGTAGCAGGACTGTGAATCTTCATAACTTTTCTCTCCTTTGCTCCGATATGCACGTGTCATACTGGGGCGCTAGGAAACACTGGACAGCCGTTAGGGGAGACATTACGAGGGAGGGTAGATTACCTATGAGAAAATTTAAGGGATATTTTAAAGCTGTTTGTTAGGTGTCTGGACCCTGGAATTTAGACTATTGACTAAAATAAGGGAAATTCAGACTGTGTCCCCTGCCCCCACCAACTTTGGAAAAGAAGGCAAAGAACTCACTTGAGAGCGGGGTAAGATTCAAGAATATGTGCTCTACTTTTGAACGAAGAAAGGAGGAAGATTGCAAGTGCAGATTTCTGGTCCAAATTTTGAGAACTCAGAAAACATTACTCAATAAAGCAATCAAGATTGCATTTTACAAACCAAATAAATGTTGCTGATTATAGCTCAAGCTATTTATATTGGGTTCAAGAGTCATCACATTTAGAGTAAATTTCACCTTAAACTTATGGTGAAATAAACCATTTCCTCCTCCAGTTCAAGTATGCTTGAATGCTTTATCTTTGCTATGTGCTGTTCAAGGCACTTAGGGTACAAAGATGAGTCACATGGTCTTTGCTGTCAGGGAGCTTATAGTCTACTAATGTGAGACATAACCCAGTCCCACTGATAATGGTTGGATAATATAAATGCTATGAAAGAGATATGCCCAGGATGCCCTGGGGGATGGGGAACAAGACTGTCCAATCTGAATGTGCAGGGGAGTCCCCACTATGATCCTTGCTCCCTAAGGTGCAGCAAGACAGAAACATGAGTCATGATAAAAGCTCTCTGTAGCAAGTAGGATCAATAACACAATGTATACTGGGTAGCTATGTGATCGCAGAGTATTCTACTGCAACGAACTGCCAGATTTGGGGGCAAAGTGGGCCCATTTAGTATCATTTTCAGTAGTCTTTGTCTCTGATAAAATTTGTTCTCTCTCCTGTTCTTTTCTAGCTCAGTAAAAGATCTCTGAGTATAATGGGGTTATTGCTAATCCCTGTTCAGCTTTCTTTTCCATGTATTTGGTATTTTTTTCTAATGTTTTTAAAATAGTTCTTTTATTAATACTTCTGTGGTCTTAAGGAAGTAGCCTCTTCCATTTATATTAAGTGAAACAACATTTTTTTTCAGGTTCAGCACTTAAAATTCTAAAATTTCTAAACTTTTTTCCCTCCTTCAGAAAACCTCCTCCTCCTCTCTCATTGCTAATTCTGTTTGCTTAATGTCCTATGGATTCTCGTATGCTATTCTATGTAGTAGGCAGGAGGGAGAAATCTGTGCCTATCTGGATTCTTGCCTGTTTCAGTCCTTTTCTCCCAGGAGTGAGCACATAATTATTGTCTTTAGACTTCTTTGAATTCTCTTTGGTATTTGAATGGGATCATTTACTTTATGATTCTGGAAGTTCACTCATCTAAAATTGAACAGTGCACATAGCTGGAGAAACAAATGTCATAGTAGTCTGAGCCTGGAGTACATTTGGATGGAAGAAGTCTATGTCCACTGAATGCAGGTAGCAATAAGCATGTGTGTTCTGAAGACAGACGAGCAAATTTGCCTCCTTACTTCCTGCTGAACATAGAGCCTCTTTTGTCTTGTGTTGTCTACCAGCAAACAAAGAAACCACTTGGCCACATATAGCTCACATTTTATTTATTTATTTCCCCCCTGTAGTGTTTTCAGACCAACCTGCCCTACACGAAGGAATCATGTCTACTGATTAGCAAGGCCAGACTGTTGCTTGGGAAGTTTCCCTGTGACCTGTGCAATAGATTAATTGTTTGCCATAAGGCAGTCTCTTAACCTTGTGGTATTTCCTTTTATACTCCTCAAGTGGAGGATAATAATGCTGGATAAGAAAAATGATCTGTTAGCCACAAGTAGGAAACATCCTTTCAATGTCTTTGTACATATAGGCTTCCTGTTACAATGACAGTACGATTTTGTCCAATTAAAATAATTCAGGAATGTTTTAAAACACTGTCTTCTGGATAATAAGACAATTTTTCAAGGTGTTACCATTTTGTCCAGATGTTTCATTTCCTCTGATGAGAAATCCGTGATAGAAAGTATTTTAACTGGTCTTACCGTGTTTAAAGTATTTTTTAAAAAAAAATAATAAAATATGACTTTACCCAGGGCAAGAGATTGATAGTACCCATATGACATTTTACAAATAGAAGATAAATATAAAGTCCATAGCAATAGTTTTGACATCAGAGATATAAATAATGAAGTAAATTTTTTGAGATTTCATCCATTTGGTCTTATAGGAAATACTGACCAGGAATGAGTGCCAAAAACCAGAGAAAAGAACCAAAGGAAGGAAGTCATGCAATCTATTGGCACGGTGTTTAAAAATACTGGTTGCAATGTCTTTAAAGAAAAGACACAGAGAACTATATAATTTACAAATAGAAAACTGGTGCTATGTGACTGACAACAATGAAAGATACTGCACAGAAGTGGCATTTAGAAGCCAAAGGAAAGCTGTAAGTGAGTGGTAGATTAGGAAAACATCACACAGCAATAAAGTTACCAGAATAACCATTGCATTTGTATATAATGACAATTTTTTAAAATTCAAATTTGATGTTAAAATCCATCAAACTGTAAAGCATTAGAAACTCTTGTTTATCAGAAAGGTTATTTTATTTAAAATTAATTTTTGAAGCTATAACAGCTTTATGCCACTTTTAATAAAGTGTCTATATAAAAGACAACACACTGTCCTCTTGGAATGAACTGATGGTCAGAATAAACTTTTATCCACTCATATGAGTTTTCCTTTTGTGCATTCCAAATGTATCAATCCTAGTATAAGTAGGTTTATATTCTATATTTTTACTAAAGTTTTCTTCATTGTTTATACTTACAATGTTACTCTGAGTTGAAGCTTTGATGGTACAATTTTTATAACTACCCTTATATTTGAAGAACTATTTTCAAGCTATTCACCATTTGTGAAGTAAAGAAACAATTGTGACAATAAAAACATGCAAAATTAACAAATGGTAGCAAGCAATAATATAAAAATGGAATGAAAAACTGTTAGTGGAAATGAATGTACACTATTACATAAATGCATGTTGACACCAAATGACCAATGCAGTTCTTGTAGCACAAGTGCAAAGTTTAAGAGCATAAGGATTGTTACAACACGCATGAACCTTAAGGACATTATGCTTAGGGAAATAAGTCAGTCACAAAAAGACAAATACTATGTGAGTTTATTTATGTAAGGTAACTAGAGTAGTCAAATTCAGAGACAAAAGTAGAATGCTGGTTATCAGGGGCTGGAGCAAGAAGAGAGTGAGAATTTAGTGTTTAAAGGGTACTGAGTTTCAGTTTTGCAAGATAAAAAGGAGTTCTGGAGTTGGATGGTGGTGACGGATGCACAAAAATGTGCACGTCATTAATACTACTGAACTGCATACTTAAAAATGGAAAGACAGCAAATTTTGTTGTATATGTTTTACAGTTAACAATTTTAAAAGAATTATTAATAATAGGAGATTTCTTTGGAAGTTTTAATTGCTATAACTGAAAACAATTGCTTCATTTCCTGTTCCTCTGAGACTGCAGAGGAACACAGAACACTCCCCAGACCACCTGGCCAGACAGTGGTGGGCCATGGACCACATTCAGAGATTTGTTTATGAGAGGGAACCTTGTGTTGCCAACTCACTGCCTGCTCCTTCTCTCCAGGTGAGGAGAAGCTCAGATGTTGAAAGGCAGAGGATTTGATTAAAAGATCTATTTTCTCTGTGGAGTACCTTTTTTCCTCTTGGGATGACTTCGCCCTTTTAGAACAGAGTCCATAAGGAAACACCAGCTTGGATCCTCTCCAGCCTGAAAATATAGGAAGGAAAGGAACTTAAGGCATACGGACACGCTTGTTCAACTCTAGGCTGTAAGACAGAGAAGCAAAAAGAGGCACCAGTGCTCACTCATGCTGTAATATAGCTGACTACGTACAGGAATGGAGATTTGGGGCTAACACCCTAGTTAGAGTTAGTGGTGCAGAGTAATCCTCTATATGTTTCTCCCTTAGACAGATAACTCAATCCATGAGGAGCCACATGACCTCATTCTGGCCATATATAGACAAGCATCTTCTAAATAACTGTGTTTCCTTATGTATATGAGAAGATTTTTATTATCCATGAGAAGGTTTTTTTAATCAGGCAGAAATTACTAGACAAGGAAAAAAGCACAAATATGCTTTAGTAATATATAAAGGCCTCTTGCCATTTAGCATGGTGTACATAGAATTTATTTTATAAAAGAAAACCTTAAGAATAATTGGCCTCCAAAACATCAAAATTCATTTGTGATTCATGATAATCTTACCTCCTTAAGAAAAATTGTGATGTCTACTATATTATTAGCACAGTATAAAGCCCCTTTTATTAAATATAAATCAGAAAGAAAATATCTAATATAACTATTCTTGTATTAAAATTGGTTATCAAATTTTTAAAAAATGCATATTTTCATGATGAATATTATAGAGAAAACTCAAATAATTGGAAAATATGTTCATAAACTGAATCCAAAATTTTGGTACTTTAAAAGTAAATGAAAGAACCTCTCCTCCTCTAACCTAGCCATATTAAAGCCATTTCAGTCAGTCAGTAACATTGATTGAGTATGCACTAGTGCAGAGCACTCCATATGTTCTTTGAGTTCAACCAAAATAGAATATATAGCTCTTGCCTTTAAAGACTTTTCCTTCTTATAAGTCTCCATTAACACAGAAGCATTGAAACATATTCAGAATCCACAGAGATTGCTCTAAGGTTTACACAATCAATAGGCAGGGAACTTTAAAGTATGGGGTGGCAAGGGATAATGGAGTCTGGAAGTATTAGTTTTGATCTCATCAAAGTATCACATCCCATCAATTTTCCATGCTCCATAACATACAATAGTGCAATATCTGCAGATGAACAGAGTTAAGGAGAGCTATGAATACAAACAGCCAGCAAAGAGAGAACTCTCAGCTGTTCTCATGGGCCTGTTTATTGTTCCTGCCCTTGGGAGGCCCAGAGGAGCTACCTGGATGGCCTCTGAGGCTAGAAGAGGAAAAATCAGAGAGGTCAGAGACACTTACTTGGGGTACTTTGACAGGAGACAACCAGCCTGCCTGCTTCTACACTCCTAGTCTGAGGAAAGGGGAAGCTCTTTGTGTCTGTGATGACTTCCCCACTTTAGGAATTGCCCTCTCTTAGAAAAACCAACACACAGACCTGAGTCCCAGCAAACAGAGAAAGAAAAATAGCAATCCACCCAAGGAAAATCAATCTGGACAATAGAACCCATGCTTGGCCAATAGAGCAGTTTGAGCAAAGACTTGACAATTTAACTAAAGAATTAATAAGAATCCTTCAGGAAATCCAAGTACAGCACTTAGCAGACTTTGAAGAGATCAGCAGTTTAATACATGTATCAAAGGAGATATTAGGGGAGAGGGCAAGATCTCCAACTAGAGACATTGGTTGCTGGAGCATGTCAAAGGCAAGGAAGGGTTTCAGATAAAGGAAAGAGGGGAATGGGGTTGGCTGTAGTTCAGAGGAGGAAGTGCTGGAGCCTGCTGGGGACCTCATGAAGGGAAATTGGGAAGCAGAACATGAAAAGGAAAAAGAAGAAAAGATATCAGCAAGGATCTGACCCAGAGAGTCTTGGAGCACGGTGAAGGGGAGAGTTCCCAGCAAAAGAGAAGAAGTTCCCTGCAATTCTATTAACCCAGAGCTGAGAGAAGAGGAACCAGATGAGAAGAAACCCAGCAAAAGAACCCAGGCAACAAGAAAAAACAAGATAGCTCAACACCCCTAAGGGATCACAGTGGAGCTACAGCAGTGGTCTCCATCCACAAGGAAATTGTTGAAATGACAGAAATTAAAATCAGAATATAGTGGCAAATAAGAAAGATGAATGGAGTTGAAGAGAAAGTTGAAAACCAACAAAAAGAAGCCCCCCAAAAAATACTTCAGGAAATTAATGAAAAAGTCACAAAAGAGCTAGACAACATAAGAAAGGATACATTAGAACTTAAAGAAATTAAACTTCAAAACACAGTTTAGGGAACTTCAAAACATTTAGGGAACTTCAAAACACAGCAGAAAGCATCAGCAACAGATTAAACAGAAGAAAGAATCTCACAGCTTGAAGACAACGTTATTGAGCTAACCCAGTCATTTAAAGAGGCAGAGAGGAGAACAGAAAGGCAGAGCAATAACTTATAGAGATATATGACTATGTGAAGTGAACTAACATATGAATTATAGGCATCCCTGAGGGAGAAGAAGAAAGACCTAAAAGCATGGAAAATCTATTTGAGAGAATTATTGAGAAAAATTTCCCTGGTATTGCCAGAGATTCAGACATCTAGATACAAGATGGCCATCAAATTCTCAGAAGATTCATAGTAAATAGGACAGCTCTAAGACTCATAGCCATCAACCTGGCCAAAGTCATCCAAAAGAAAAGAAGTCTTTCTATCAAAAATATACCTGTATTCAAATGTTTATTGTAGCACAATTCATAATTGCAATGATGTGGAATCAACCCCAAGTGCCCAACAATTCATGAGTGAATTAATACTATGTGGTATCTGTATACCGTGGAGTACTACTCACCCATAAGAAAGGATGAATTAATGTCTTTTGCAATGATTTTGATGGAATTAGAGACATTCTCCCAGGTGAATTATCTCAAGAATGGAAAACCAAATACCACATGTACTCATTATTAAATTGGAACTAACTGATGAACACACATGTACACAGAGGGAAGTAAGACTCAGTGGAAATCAAGCATGGGGGATGCAGGAGGAGGGAAGGCACAAAAACCCACCTAATGGATACAATGTATACTATTTGGGTGATGGGCACACCTATAGCCGTGACTTAAGTATTACAAAAGCAATCCACATAACCAAAAACTTATATTTTTAAAATAAATTAAAAAAAAATAAAATAAAATGGCAAAAAAAGGAGGTATGCAGTAGTAGCCTAGAAGATCAAGGGCAATGACTATGTCCAATACATAATGAAAGAACATAAGGAAATGAAAATGAGGGAAAAGATAATACTTTGGTAGGTCCAGGACTCCAAACATGCAAGTAATAGATGTTTTACAAGGAAATGTAAGAATTGAGAAAAAGAGGAATAAATAAAGAAATACTAGATTAAATTTTCTATAAATCAAAGAACAAACTCCTCTAGTCTCAAGGTAGACTGAAAAAAAAAGAATGTAGGATGGAAATTTTAGACAATATTTCTAAACTTTAAGTAGAAAGAGATAATCTTAAAACTTCCAAGTGGAACAAGTTACTGACAATGGAAAAAGAAACTAACAGGCATCGGGCTTTCATCAGCAACACCCGAGGGTAGAAGACAGTGAAATAACAGCTTCAGAGGATTTTATTGCAAGCCATTATACCAGAACTTACTATAAATCCACTTTGGGTAGATATATATGATATTGGTATAAAAATAGACAAACATCTGTAGAAGAGTCTAGGTAATTCCAGAAATAAACATACATACATAAGACATTTTAATATATGAGAATGGTATACATTTAATTTACTGAGAAAATTGTGATGACACAACTGGTTACTGATTTGAAAAAATACAAAATTATACCATTATCCTACACTATATTCAAAACTAAATTCCAGGTAATTGAAAGAACTAACTTCTTAAAAATCTGAACAAAATGTTTATAATTCCGGTGAGAGACAAAATTATTAGTACTCATAATAAAACAAACTGGAAATAAAGTGAATGCCTATCAATAGGAGAATCATGTGAAACTTTTATGGTCCATATTTCAAGGATTATTACAAAGACATTATTAACATGAATTAGAGCTATGCTAATTGACTCAAAGGGATTTTTGCTGGTCATAAAGTAAATAACCAACAAAAAATAATAAAAACCCAACAGAAAAAAATGAACTTATACCCACGTTTGTAGAAATTTGAAAAGACTGATAACACCTGCTATTGGAAGGCATTCAGAAAAGAGTGTGTATTTATTCACTGATGTTTGAAATTTCAACTGTTACATTTTTTGTTAAAAGTGCCTGAATTGAATGAATTCAACTATTCACAAATCAAATTCAATTGAATTTGAATCAAATCCAAGTTCCCATTCTTTCTGCTTGAGACCTTATTTTAGAAACAAATGAATTGAATAGAGACAAATAACTATAGGCTACATTTAGGAAGTTTATAAAGGAGGTCTGAATTTTTTAATATAAACTTTCTGGGTTACTCAAGTTGCCTTATTCAAAAATATGTAGAGTATCACATTCTCCATGATATAACTTTCTCAATTATATAAACAGGTAACGTCAAAAGTTGTCCACCAAGAGTCTGTGGCATAGTTAAAACCTTCTTACCTTACAGCACCTTAGATATCAGCATCTTGTACACACTACTTCTAAGTATGCCAGCATTATAGACACATTGGATCCATCAATTGATATTTCCTTTTTTAAAATTTGTTTTTATTTTTGGGTATTAGTCAGAATAGATGAGGTTATGCTGCAGTAACAAAGTAACCCTGCAACCTCAATAGCTTATCAAAATTAAGGTTTATTTCTTACTCCTACTGCTTGTTCATCAAGGATCTGCTCCAAATAGTCACTGAGGGACTCTGGTTTTTGGAAACTCTGTCCTATTCATGTTTCTCAGCTGGAACACATAGCCTCTTCATGGGAAGCTCCCATGAGAAGCCTTTGACAGGGAAGAAGTTTCCCTCATCGGTAATTTAATTCTTTGGCTTGTTTGCTCACAACTATTGGATAGAACTAGTCACAGGGTGCCGCCTGACTGCTAGGAGATGTAAAGGAGAACTTCCCAGGTGCTCAAGAGAAGGTATAAAAGAATTGGCTGATTCCTTGGATTCTCTACCAAAGTTTGTTTTGAGGATTTGAGGCTTTGTTTGTGGTTTGTTTTGTTCAAATATAGGTAAGTCATAGATAGTGATGGTGACAGAGGAAGCTACAGAAATAAATGTAACCAATGAAGAAATTTCTATAAAGGGAATTTAGTTACCTGCTAAGGTGGCTGAAAAGAAAGGTAGTGGAAGATTTCATGATAGCAGCTCTAGAAGATCTGGATGCTATTTACTGTAACAAATAAGGTATGGAATTAGGTTATAAAAACAATGTGTAGGAATTACAAAGGAGGGGTCAAAGTCATCTAATAAAGATAAAGGAAGCAGATGAGGCTGCTATCAAAGTGAAGCAGCAAAGTATAAGACATTTCAAAATGGTACAGTGGAGAAGAAAGAGCTGAATATGACTTGATTGCTTAGACTGACATTAAGCAACTGTGCCTGCTGCTGAGTCCTCATGTTTATGGCAAACCCCACATACACTGTGTGCTATAATTTGGCATATCCTGTTTTAAGATTTAGCTTGAAGTCAGGCAGTTAGCTACAGCCTTGAATTCTGAATAACATATTAGTTTGTTTTTACTTGAAGTATTGAGATCTTCCTGAAGTTCTTTTTTCTCTAAAAATACCATAGTTACAAAAGCATGACAAGAGAGCTCACATATGTCTTTAAATTAGCTTTAACAAATGCCATATTGTTATTTCCCAGAAGTATCTTTAGGAACTTCACTTTATACCCTGTTATGCATCCAACATGCGTGGCCAGGATTTATCCAGTGAACTAACTGTGTCTATAAACAGCAAAAGCCAAGAGCAGATTTCCCAGGAAAACTAGACTCCAATGATAAATATCACCTTATTGCCTATAAAGTTTGATATCATAATATAATCCAAAACTCTAAAATACACATATGTCTTGTCACCCACTATTAATTTATATTCCTTATAATGAATGGCTGGTTCTCCTACTATAATTATTTTCAATTGTATTTAATATATTGTCAGATGACATAAAATTTATCCCATAAATTTATTAAACATTTACATAAATATGTTATTACAGTCACACTCTAGAAAAAGAGACAGTTCATTACATTCATTTGAAAATTAAATTTGAGAATTCATCCCAACTCATTATCATGGACAAATGTATGTAAATGGTGACATTTTAATATGACCATTTAAAAAAATTTTTAATGGATAAATAATTACCAAAAGCACATTTTCTGAAAAGTAATATTTTAAGAAAAGGGCCAAAAGCTAATTTTAGTCATTGAAATAAATAATTTTCTTTATAGACCTCTTGGCTTCTGTACTACAACCATTACCCCAACCATTACCCCAACAAAAAAGATGGTTAGCAATTTACCGAAAAGAAAATCTTACAAAATGAGAACAATCTGAGTCACTAATTGTCCCGACAATGTTGCATCTTGACAAATATGTAATTTTTAAGCATATACTTTATTAATAACTAAAATTATCTTCCATATGTTTTACCAATAAAGCAAAGCCTTAAGTGTAACAACAAAGAAGTAGACACATGCTTGCTATTTCTAGCACAACATCCACATGATAAGGAATTTAAAGTGATGAAAGCATTAAAGTGAAAACTAAGAATTTAATTTTTAAATTATCTGTTTTTAAAAAAGTAGGAATAATACAAATGAAAATAGTGTTCTTAAGATGTAACTACCAACATTGTTTGTTAAGAAAAAATTGGTACTTAGCCGTTATAATTTGGGAAGACATAAAACATAAAACATCCTCCATGTAGATTCTTCTTCTCTTCATTCCAACACCTTAAATTGTAGGATTTCTAAGCTCCATTCTGTCCTGGTCCAGTACTACAAGTGCAACCTTCACACTCGCAGAGAGATCTAATCCACTTCCATGATTTTAGTTACCATCTATGCACCAATGACTTTCAAAATTTACAGCTCTTGGCTGGGTGCGGTGGCTCACACGTTTAATCTTAGCACTCTTGGAGGCTGAGGCGGGAGGATCACTTGAGCTCAGGAGTTCAAGATCAGCATGGGCAAGAGTGAGACCCCATCTCTACTGAAAATAGAAAAATTAGTCTAGTGTTGTCGTATGTGCCTGTAGTCCCAGCTACTAGGGAGGCTGAGGCAGGAGGATCACTGGAACCCAGGAGTTTGAGGTTACAATGAGTTAGGATGATGTCAGTGCACTCTACCCAGGGTGACACAGTGAGACTCTGTCCAAACAACAGCAGCAACAACAACAACAAAAAAAACAACCGTACAGCTCTTGATCCTGAGTTTCAAGCCTGAATAGCCAACTGCCTTCAGGATGTCTCCACCTCATTGCCCAACAGGTGACTCAAACTCAATTGTTTCAAAGTAGCCCATCATACACACACACACACACACACACACACACACATATACATATACACACATATATATGATTACAAGTATTTAAAATATGCCAATAAAATAATGAAAGAATATAGCATAAAAATTTATTAATTGTGCATCAGCTTAAGTCTTCTAGAAAGCTGATGCTAAGAGCGAGCTAGGTATGTAAGAGGTTTATGTGAGGTTGGTGGGGAAGGGTATGGGTGTAACACATATGGAAGAGAAAAGAGCAGAAGCAAGTCTGAGCTGGGAAAGCCTCACATCACAGTGCATATCTGATACCTGTGAAAATAAAGAAAGGAGAACACAGACTGGCAAAGAAAGCCTGAGACTACTGTGTAAATCCGAGTCTCTGCCAATCCAAAGATTGCTTATTAGGGGAGTTCCATTTGAAGCAGGACCTAGAAGCCCTGTGGTGTTCACTGAGTGGCTTGGAAGAGCACAGCAAAAACAGGGCCTTGGCTTAAACATTGCAGCAGGCCATGAAGGTGCCACAGCTGGAGGCTGCCAGCCGACTGAACTTGAAAACTGAACGGCAAGTTTTTTTTCTGGAAGGGAAATTATAATCTCTGGGTGGAATAATGGATCATCTTTTTATTCATACAACTTTTGGTATTTTGTGTTTTCTTATTTTGTGAGCATGTCCTGTTTTCCTTGTTTCAAAAAAGTAAACTTTGATTTTTAAAAAACTAGCCTTGAGGTTCTCATCAGCCCAGATACAAAAATAGAATTGCAAATGTACAATTCTTGCTTATTTACTTGCACTTATATAACATTATTATCTGCCACATTCTATTTTAAGCACTTTGAATTAACTCACTTCAAGGTTTTTTGTTGTTGTTGTTGATTCTAACTTCCTATGACTTATCTTGAGCTTTGTTTTAGCCCTGCCGCTAAAATTCTCCCTTTGTTATAGATGCACGTGATTAAGATCAGAAAAAATCTGAAGTGATCATAGGGGACACCCACTTTACAGACCCTCAAAGAGCGTTCCACAGAACCTCAAGAATTCAACATTGTCTCAGTGGTCAACAAAGGGTGAGGAGGAGGAGCCCCATTGGGTGGGCGCCATCCTGTACATCCCACTGTCTCTTTTATCTGTCTATTATTAGGGTTGTAGTGCACAAAATTATCCTTTACAAAAGCATGTCTGCTGTTTGAAAGGTTGAAATCACTGTAAATCCTTGAAACTCAATCATAACCTATGGTTGGTTACCTCCAGCATTGGGCAAGTCACTACCTAATGAGGCCACTACATCTTTGGACCACTCTAAGATGGAGAGTTCTGTCTATAATGTTTTGATAGTCATGGACTTAAACATCAGTGTCTCCATCCCTAGATTGTAGCAAATGAAATACTTTAGTTGTCTTACACCCACTAATATTGGGCAAATGAAGAAGTAAAAATATTAAAAGGACAGGAGTGTTATAGATTATAGAATGTTATACACCCTGATTTATATCCGTAGAGAACTCACTTTGACATCAGTATTTATCAGACTGACACTGAGTATACCCCCAGTAAATATGTGTTGTGAAAACTAATGAAAGAATGCCTCCTTTCCACTGTCTTCAACTAGTTGGAAATTTATCATATGTCACTCAGCCTAAATTGTTGTTTTCCTGTCACATGGACATAAGAAGAGACTGTTGAAAATATCTCATATAGTCATGAATATAACCGTGAATTTGCATGTTCTTAGTGAAAATATTCTGCCTCCTACTGATGACGTCCAAGTGATCAGAATGTAACTCCTTTAATAATTCTCTTTCTGAAATATTTACATTCTATATCTACTGGTGGATAATATTGATATAAGATCATATTTTCTTCTGTTGTATTGATAATTTGGAGATTGCCAATGGCCAGGTTTCTGATTTCTCTCCAGTTCCTCATGTTGCTTTAGGACACTGAAAATGTGTTGCAACAGATCATAAGACTCATCTATCTATCGATCTCTTTTTATGGCTTAAAACAATGTCACTTGCTTATGATTTAAGTGGCTTGGTATTTGCCTAGGGTTCATCTGGCACAGCATGACTCTATTCCACATGGCATTGGCCAGGCTCACTCACGTGTTCCTGGTCCGTTGGCAGGTTGGGTAGCAGAGATTGGACCTGTATAGTCTCACTCACATGTCTAGCACTGGGCTGAAGCTGTCAGCTAGGTTGCTATGGCCTCTCCTGCATGCTGGCTTGGCTTCTTTGCAAGATGGCTACATTCTAAGAAGACAAGCATAGACATTGCAAGGCCTCTTGTGGCCTGGGTTGAGAAGTACAGTGTCATTCATGCTGCACTCTGATGGTTAAAGCAAGTACAAGGCCAGCTCAGATTCAAGGGATGGGAAAATGAACTCCTATTCTTGATGAGAATTGCAAATAATTTGTGGTCATGTTTAATGTATGAAAGTGGGGATAGATATTTCTTGTTCCTCTTTTTCTCTTTCCCTTTTATTCATTCCTTTTAGATAATGAAATGGATGAGTTTTTTGCTGGTTGTTTGTTTGTTTGTTTTTATTTCCTTGATTTGTCTTTCCTTTTGAAGTTCATGTTAGAACAAAGCTTTCTTGATTAAAGCTTGTCTTCTGTGATTAATGTGTGTGGCCATGGACTGATAGTTTCAGAGACTCACCTGGAACACCAAATGCCTTTTATAGAGTGAACATATACCCTGGTGTTCCCAAGACAGTCCCAATTTTTGTCTGTAGTCCGAGATTCTGTCCAGTTTAACCTTTGTTTCATCCTCTTTCACTTTCAGATGTGGTAAGTTTTGAACAACAAATACTTGTTACAACCTGTCTTGAGCTTTTATAACCTTATGAGTAGTTTTGTTCTTACTTTTTCAGAGCAAACATAATTTTCTTGGATAATATATGTTAACAAAATATGAATTAAGTAGATCAGTTATCTTAATATCTATGCCAGGTATTTATTCCAGACAATGGACCTATTACTTTCTTAACCTTCTTGCTTTTAACAAATTAAAATGAACTCTTTTGGATCTTTCTGAAAGAAAAGTACAGATTATATGAGACATTCTTATGCTATTTATATGGTTTTAAGAAACACTTATGTAGCCATCCTTGAGTGAAAGTCCATTTTTTCATATATTATACATGTTCTTTAATACATAAGCCTCGAGTTTATTGATTGATTTTGTTTTGGAGAGACACCGCTCCCTCTTAAAGACCTTTCCATTGAGATTTTATGCCATAAAATGGTATTTATATTTTCTCTAAATCTTCTCAAAACAACTGAGGGTATGCTGATCCCTAATTTTTTTTACTCAGGTATCAAGGAACTTAAGATGATATTTTTGCATTTTTACCTTATTTCCAATTCCACATATTTCTCTGGTTGTCAAAATCTATTCCAAGTAAAAGTTCCTTTTCTTAATTCCACTACCTTCTGTAAATTATCATTAAGGAAAGTAAAATTAATATATGTTATTCTCTGCTTTAATGGTTTAAAGTCTTTCTCTTGATGTCTGGATAGCATCAAATCAGATTCAAGTTTCAAAGTATGTAAGGTAATGCTTACACTTAAGTAATATATATAATATTAAAACATATAAATTATTCTCTTGCATTTAAAAATGCATAAATTATTTGATACCTCCCTCACA
The DNA here is from genome assembly GCA_963574885.1 of Lepilemur ruficaudatus. Lineage (NCBI taxonomy): Eukaryota > Metazoa > Chordata > Mammalia > Primates > Lepilemuridae > Lepilemur > Lepilemur ruficaudatus. The sequence goes on from CAUYRT010020963.1 coordinate 56,600, forward strand.
ATGAAGTACTCAATAGCTACGGTTTCATCTGGTCACTTCTTTCTTTTCTCACTTATATCATGTTAATTCTTTTATGCTTCGATGTACTCTCATAACTTATGAGTAGTGAATTAAAATGATTGCTTTATATATTTGGCCGATTTACTCAGTATGTTATATGCTAAAAACTATGAAAGTTATGAGATTTTACCCTACTTGCCAACTAGCAATTTAGATCATCACAATTTCTTGGATGCTGGTATAAGACATAATACTCTGGGTCAGAGTTGAAGGATAGTTTATTATTCACAGAGGTAAGAGTAACTAGAGTTCAGCATTTTTGCACTGGTTTTCTGTCCACCAATTCCCATAAGACATTACACAGTGAGTCAGAGAACACCTGCACACACAGAGGGTTGCTTTACAGGAGAGAATCCCTGAGTCTAGGAAACCCAAATCTGTTATAATTGGCAGTGAGAGGATCTGCCCTTTGCTCTGGAAAGAGACAATATTTCCATCTTCAAAGGCTATTTCTCTGTACACACATTCTTGAAAAGAGAGTTTCCTTTGCCCAGAACAAAGGGCTATTGGTGCCTCAGTCACAGCACATGGAGAAAGCAAAAGACTAATGGAAAATTGCCTCCCACATTATGTCTAAACAGGGTTTCAAGGTACTACTGTAACAGAACTTTCTAGTCAGCAAGCATTTCCCAGAAAATGCTGGAAAGGGCACTTTAATTATCCAAATAAATTAGAACCTATATTACGGTGGCAGTTCAGGGGACTTGCTATAATAAAATAATTGTGTAATTAATAATAATTATTCTTATAACAGAAGCTTTGTCTTTCAATCTAGAGCAAGCAAGGTTAGGAATCACTAGGTAAATTAGTTCTTCACTGTCCTGTCTTTCAATCTATCCCATTGCATTAGTACTTTATATTTGAACTGGGACAGTTAGAGTGGAAAAATGGTTACTCCAAAGATGAGGAAGGTATTTTGTAATACATTTTAATTTAGTTCTGAAATCAGATGTTCAGAAGAAGCAGAGTATAAAATGGGACTTCAGATTCAAAATAGTCTTCACTGAAGCACTAAATCTTGTATGTGACGAATTTCTTTTTCTTTCTCTCTTTTTTTTTTTTTTTTTGACACAGAGTCTCGATCTGTTTCCTCGGGCTGGAGTGCCGTGGCGACAGCCTAGCTCACAGCAACCTCAAATTCCCAGGCTCAAGCAATCCTCCCACCTCAGCCTTCCCAGTAGCTGAGACTACAGGAGCTCACCACCACACCCAGCTAATTTTTTCTATTTTTAGTAGAGACAGGGTCTCACTCTTGCTCAGGCTGGTCTTGAATTCCTGAGCTCAAGCAATCCTCCTGTCTCAGCCTCCCAGAGTTTTAGGATTACAGGCGTGAGTCACCGTGCCCAGCCTGAAGCATTAAATCTTTAGGAGAATTTTGTCTGATAGCCTTTTGCAAAACCAGGCAATTTTGAAATTTGATTTTTTATTGTCTCAAGAGTTGGACAGTAGGAGACACAGCCTAGGGACCTCTGCCAAAGGTGAGGAATTCCTGGCAATCTGTCCTGCATATATCTGGGACCTCAGTGGGTTATAACCTCATAGTATGAATGAATGAAAAGTACTTCTCTTCTTCTCCTTGTAGAAAACATTAAAAAAAATACATTGTCAAAGAGAAAAGGGGAGTACATTTTCCTCTGAGAATTCACAACCTGAGCCAGGTTTCAGAGGGCTTCCGGCGCAAATTTATCTTACCTTGTTGGTTAGAAACAAGCCAAAACAAAACCCTAATCCCATAATTTAGTTAGAGTGACCCAGAGCTCACAGTTTTCACAGACACCAAAGCAAATGAAAATCCTTTCTGGAGGAACCCGCCTTCAAGTCAGGCCACAAATTTCTCACAAATGTCCGAGAAATATGAGTGAGTTCTCGGTAAAAAATCATAAAACAGACTACTATGAGCTAGAACTAAAAGAAACAGCAGAAATAGACTCAGTTGGACCACAAATATTGGAAATACTATGTACAAAATATACGATAGATATATTTAATAGATTTGAACACATGAAGGAAGTCACAATCCATGGAAGTCTGGTAAACCTTAAGAAAGCAAAATCTTTAAAAAAATTACAGTGAAATTGTAGTGAAATTGCAGAATATCTAAGTCAAAAAGGCCTAAATAGCCAGAGATAAGAAACACATTACCTTCAAAAAACTTGACAGTAATGCTGAAAGTGATTTTTTCATATGGCAATGGTAGAAGGAAGAAGATATAATTAGTAGAGTGATATTTTCGGTGGGCTGAGAGAAATTTACTATCAATCTAAAATCATATGCTTAGCAAAATATCTTTCCAGAGTGAGGGCAAAATAAATATATTTTTAGACAAAAGAAAAGAATCGTCCAAGTATTTGAACAGCAGATCCTCACCAAAAGAATTCTAAAGGATATATTTTGGCTAAAAGAAAGTGATCACAGATGGAGGCTCTCAGAAGCCAGCGGTGGTGAAGAGGACATGATAAATATATAGTAAGTACATATTTTAAAAAACCTAATAATGTCTTGGGGAGAGGGGTGCAAAATAGAGCTAACATACGTAACAAAAATTTCACATAGCCAGCTGGGGGTGACTGAGTTGAAGTGTTCAGATTTCCATGTTGTTCAATCAAGAGCAGGGTAAAACTATTGATTAAATTTATATTTCGAGTAAGCCCAAAGAGAGTAGAGAGAAGATATAATAATAAGAAAACAGAAGTTAATGAGATAGAAAATAAACATATAAAAAGGGAAGGACCATTATAACCAAATATTAGCTGTTTGAAAGGAGTAATAAAATTTGCACATCTGAACTAGAGTTTTCTTTGCAAGACCGAACTAGAGAAAACAAAGGAAACCCAGTAAATATTAGTAATAAAAAAGTAGCTTACATGCACATACTACAAAAAATAAGAATATTACAGAAACAACGTAATTACAGTTGAAAAGTAATTGACAAACACCTACAAAAATTGCCAAAACTGACTCAAGAAATAAAAAAAGCCTCAGTAATTATTTAATGATTAAATAAATTAAATTTTTTAGGTAATTACATTCACACAAAGAACACACCAGGCCCAGATAATTACACTGGTAAAATTCTACCAGCCATTCAAACAATAAATAATTCCAGTGTTACACAAACTACTCGTGCATACAGAAAATAAGGGATTTCTACCCCATTCATCAATAAAAAGATACAAAAATACAAACTTTATGATTATTAAATTGATTCATGCAATGTGTAAATAAGATAGAACATATGACAACATTAGGCTCATTTCAGAAATTCAATATTAGAAATAATCAATTCACTTTATTAACAGATTAAAATAGAATAATTGAATGATTATTTTGATAGATACAAATTACATGAAAATTCAACATTCAATTTTAGCAAACCAAGAATAACTTAATAATTGATATCTACAAAACAAAAAAGCTCTATAGTAAATATTATATTTAACTATGAAACACTGAAAACACGTCCAAGAAGAAATCAAAATGCCCAACTTTATCATTTCAGTTCAACATTATACTAGATATACTAGCCAGAACAGCAAAGCAAGAAAGTTAAAATTTCTAACATTTGGAAAGGAAAAAAACTAAGTTTTTCTTATTGAAAATTATATAGCTATAAACACAGAAAAAAAAAGAATCTGCAGATAAATTATTAGACTTAGAAATAAGGTGGATTAATGGTTTTTCTTCTTAAAAACATATTCAAGAATCAGATGCATTCCTATACAATTGTAATAAATGTTTAGAAATATAATTTAATAAAGACCATAATTTACAATAGCAATAAAAACTGTAATGGGGAGATATTGGTCAAAGGGTAAAAGTTTCAGTTAGGATGAACAAGTTCTGGAGATCTATAGTACAGCATAGTGACTATAGTTAATAATAATGTATAGTTGAAAACTGCTAAGACAGTAGATCTTAAATATTCTCACCACAGGCCGGGCTCGGTGGCTCACGCCTGTAATCCTAACACTCTGGGAGGCCGAGGCGGGCGGATCGCTCAAGGTCAGGAGTTCGAAATCAGCCTGAGCAAGAGCGAGACCCCGTCTCTACTAAAAATAGAAAGAAATTAATTGGACAACTAAAAATATATAGAAAAAATTATCCAGGCATGGTGGCGCATGCCTGTAGTCCCAGCCACTTGGGAGGCTGAGGCAGAAGGATC
>CAUYRT010020965.1:0-64443 GCA_963574885.1 Lepilemur ruficaudatus
GACTCTCTAATGCACTCTGCCCCATAATCTTTTGTATCTGATTTATTTTTCGCAGTGTACTTTTTTAATTTCAGAATATTATGGGGGTACAAAGGTTGATTTTACATATATTGCCTTTGCCCCACCTGAGTCAGAACTACACTTTGAAAAATAATGGATTAGAGTGAGAATAGAAGAGATCTAAGAGGAGAACCTTGAGGCATGCCAACATTTAAGAGGACTCCATATGGATGATCAAGATGGAGAGGATCAAGGGGAAAATCAGGAGAGCATTGTTCCACAAAAAATGAGGGGAAGAAGGAATTTTGAGTTGTCAAGTGAGGCCAATAATGCCAAATATTCCAGAGATGTCAAGTAAAGTAAGGCTAAATAGGTCTATTGGATTTATACTTAACAGAAGGTGTGGAAGTATTTGATTTGGTAAGACACATTTCACTATGAGGGAAATGGTAGATTGCAATGATTTATGGAGTGAATTGGAGACAGGGCAATATACACATAGAGTATAGACTTTTCAAGAAGTGCAACTACAAAGGTGAAAACATTCAGGGCAGCAGCTAGAAGATATCATGATATTCTAGACTTACGACTCCTGGAGGGCAAGAGTGTACTTGTTTTGTATCACCAGGTCTTAGCCCAGACCCACTAAGTGTTTGTTGAATGAAATAATTCCTCCAACTGTATGTGCTTATGTGTTTCTTTCTGTGATACCAATTTAGTCAGAATAGTCCTCAAAGACCCTTAGTGGTAAAATCTGAGGAGGCAAATGGTCGATGATCCTGAACTCATTAGTAATTGGGCAAGAAGCACTAGCTAGTGGGGGCCTGCTATGAACCGAATTATATCTCTGCACCAATTCACATGTTAAAGCCCTAAACTCCAATGTGATGATATGTGGACATGGGGCCTATGGAAGGTAATTAGGGTTAGATGAGGTCCAAAGCTGGGGTCCTCATCTGATGGAATGAGTGCCCTTATAAGAAGAGATGCCAGAGAGCTTGCTTACTCTTTCTCTCTCTCTCTCTCCACATCATATGAAGACACAGCAAGAAGGCAGCTGTGTGCAAGCCAGAAAAAAGGTCCTCACCAGGGAATTGAATGAGTCTTGATCTTGGAATTACCAGCCTCCAGAGCTGTGAGAAATAAATTCCTGTTGTTTAAACCACCCATTGTATAGTATTTTGTTATGGCAGTCTGAGCTAATACTGACCCCTACTGCTTTTTTTCTTCAACGAATGATTGAGTCAGAAAATATGTGAAATAGAGTAGAAAGAAATGAGTGTAGAAATGTGGGTGGTGCTAGGTCAGAGTGGGCTTTGAATTGTGGGTAAGAAATTTGTTATGCCAGACAATTAAAGGCTTTTGAGCAGAGAAGTGACAAATTCCACAGACATTTAAGTGGATGTTCCAAACTTAATTATCTTGGATCCTACCTGCTGCATATGAAATATACTTCTATCTTTCTGCTTATAGTATCTCAAACCATTTGCTAAGAGGCGATGGAATGGACTGGTTAAACCATTTGGCAATGGCCCATCCTGACTTTGGAGTCAAATAGACTTGCTTTCAAACCTGGTTCTGCGACTTACAGTGTGTCTTTGCTAAGTCTTGACTTCCTCATCTGTAAAGTCAAGTTTCAAGGATTTAGGATTTAGGATTTATGCATGCAAAGTATTTGACACAGGTTGAGTGGAAAATACATTTTGGCTGATATTATTGTTATTATGGAGAATTATGAGGAAGTCCTGCTGATTTCTCTCTCTCCAGGGAGTACCTGCTATTCAGGTAGAATAAAAGATTTTCTTTTCTCAGAGATTTCCAAGCTTGTGGGTGGCAATACTGCAGGTCCTCTTAACTGTTACATTAAATGCATCTCTAAAAATATCACATGGTAACCCCCATGAGGAATTCGGGTGAAAATAGAAAGTAATTGTGTCTGAAAGCTTAACTACTACTGTATTACCTCACAAAATGGAGTGGCGGTTCCTCTATGAAGGCCATTTGCATGTTTCTGTTTCCAAAAAGCTTGTAGGAGGCCCAGGCAATGTTGGCCAGCATTATTGTTCCTATGTCAGCTAACACAAACATGCTCAAATTGAGAAAATCAAAATACAATATTGAGTAATTTTTTTCTGGTTGATTTAAATATATATACTCTCCTGTAGATCGTCTGTATGCTCCACAGCAAAATTACAGTGGCAGAATCCCTGGTGCCTTGCTTCCATAGTAGTGACAAACAAGAAGATTGGATCCACCTTTGCATTTAATAGGGCATTAAGGAGTCTGCTAGTTATCCATCTCCCTTCACCAAATTTTATGTAATTTTTTCAAAGGCTTGAGCTATAAAATGCCCTTTGTGGGCACATGGCACTTAAAGTGAACATCTTGTTAATGATTTGTTTAGCTGATTGCCTTTAGCTAAGATAGAATTACCCATCAGGCTCTGTTTCAAGCCCTTGGACATCAAATGGGAATTTTTAAGCAATTAGAATGGCAGCACCTCTTGCTTTTGAGCTCCCTGAAGCAATAAGTTGATGTTTAAACTATTTATAATTAAATAGTGGTTTAGAGGACAATTTACTGTGTATTTCTGGTAACACAACCACATCGGGTTTTTCCTTTAGATATTCTTCAATTGTCCTAGGATGACTTCAACCATTTCTATTTCTGGTGTGGATTCTAAATGTTCAAATATCAGTTAATGAAAGATTTGATAGGTCTTTGTTTTTAAATCTATTTTCAGTGCCAAAAATATTAGAAACTGGATTTTGAAATGAGAATCACAGAAAAAGAAAATTCACCTGGAGGGGATCTTAACAGTAAGAGAATGGGGAAATTTCAGAATAAACCTTAATATGGCTTGATTTTTCTAATGCAGGGACTAGTAGTTTCAATAAGTATTACAAAATTAGAACATAGAAAGAATGGCAACTTACATTAGTTTTTTTTTTAAAAAATCAGGCCATGTTTTTTTCCTTTGCTCTTTTTTCCCCCCATTCTCTAAAATTCCTTGAGTATGAGCTCTTTAGCCATGACCGGCTATATAATTTGTGGGGTTCAGTGAAAAATTTAAATGTGGGGTCTCTTGTTCAAGAATTATTAAAAATTTCAAGATGGCAAGAGCAGAGCATTAAAACAAGGACAGGGCCCTTCTAAGTGTGGGCCCAAGTGACTGTACAGGCCACACACTCATATAGCCAGCCCTGTTCTTAGCTTTATAGATTCCCAATGTGGGAAACTTGATAGATAAAATGTCATCTTTCTGTTCATTCTATGTTCTGATAGTCTTCAACACTTAGCAATGACTAGGACTTCTCTTACCTCTTTTATCTCCTGTCCTTTTCTTAATGTCTCTTATGCAATAGCAATATTTTGCTATCGTAAGAATCCTCTATGCTTTGCTTCCTTTCAGATTTTGTCTTTGATCCTTGTGTTTAGAAAACTTGCTAAAATATCTCTTGAGTATGCATTGAGCTTTGATGATAAAGCTCCCATACAATAGGTGTTTACTCTCATGGGGGCTTCTCTTCCTCCTAGTTGCAAGATTTGTGCTACTCAGTTTGATATTAGGATGCATTTTTTTCTATTTGTTTTTCTAATCAAGAAATATACACAATCTTTCCTTTGTTTATGATTATTGTTTTGAAACTCAAATCTTAGAGCTACTTCTCAAACTTTTAACCTAAGGACTTCCTTTACAAGCCAATCCTTTCTCTATACATGGCTTTATTTGCTCTGGTTGTTATGGCCCAAAGCTTTGAGTTGATTTTCATCAATTACTCAGTAATTGCATTGAAGATCTGCTACAGTTTTCATATAACAGATTGGCCTTTTTCATGTTGTGTTAATTCTCTCATTAGAAGCTCTTGAAACTCACAGTTTTGTCAGTATTGGTATATTCACTTGGAGAAGATTCTGACTGCATTGTTTACAGAAAAAATTGGAATGTTTTTGATTTCCCTGCTAATGTGCTTTCTTCATTGGACTTTTCCTTTATATATTGGTTTGTTTAGAATTTTATTTTATTTATTACCTTTCTACTTTTTTGGCTATTTACCCAAACACTGCTCCATCATGTATCTCAATATCCCTACATTTTGTATTTGGTCTCATTTAAAAAATGCCTAGTCTAAAGCTACTTATGTAAAGAGTTATCTGGAAAGATCTGTTTTAAGGTAACTTCAACTATCCAATGGTTTTTTTCATGTAAGGCCTTCCATGGAGATACTACTATGAGAAAATTGAGATTTTTTCCCCTTTTTTGGCTTCGTGGCAGAGAACTCAGACTCTACCTTTGCATCAAGTCTGAGGCCAGACTCTCTAGGTACTTAAGAGTTCACCTTGACTCTGAAGTCAGTCTTACTCATTTGGTATGTCTGAGATGAGCTGCATCACTTTTTGTTTCAGAGTGCTACCTTTCTCTTTATAAACAGAAGAAACTCTCACTTGAAGTAGAGCTCAGGCTGCTCAAAACACAGGATAGGTAGTGAGGCCTACAAATGAATCAGCCTCAGGTTGGGACTCTCTGTGCATATTATGAAGCCATAATTGGTCACCTACCAAACTCTTACAGGGCACTCAAGTTCTTTTGCTTCTTTGCTGGCTGTCAATACACCTCAGATTCTGCAAGGTTCACCATTCTTTTGGAAAGTAAATGTGTCATACAACGTTGTAGAGCAAGTCAGACATTCTCACGTAGCTCAATGTATACAGTAGCCCTCCCTTATCTGAGGTTCCACTGTCTGTGATTTCAGTTACCCATAGTCCACCACAGTCTGAAAATATTAAATAGAAAATTACAGAAATAAACAATTTATAAGTTTTACATTGTGTACCATTCTGAGTAGTGGGATGAAATCTCACCCCATTCTGCCCCTGCCTAGAAAGGGGCAGAAGACAAAGGAATCATCCCTTTGTTTCATGTATCCACGCTGTGTACTCTACCCACTCAGTAGCCCTCTTGGTCATCAGATCAACTTTCATGGTATTGTGCTTGTGTCCAAGGAACCCGTATTCTACTTAACAGTGGCCCCACAGCACAAGAGTAGAGATGCTGGCAATTCATATATGCCAAAGAGTGTTTCCTATAAGTGAAAACGTGAAAGTTCTCTGCTTAATAAGGGGAAAAAAAAGAAAAAGACGTAGCCTTTATAGGTTTGGTACTATCTGGGGTTTCAGACATCCACTAGGGGTCTTTGAATGTATCCTCTGTGGATAAGGGGAACTACTGGATTAGGCTGAAGGCATATATTTGTGTCATATGATATCAAGGGAGCAAGGACTCTAAGCTGCCCTCTGATGGAGGATTACCTACCTTCTTGCTTTCCCCACCTGCTAAACTCAGGGTCTGAAATGAATTTTTGGGTGGAGGTTGACTACACAGGAATTCCATCCATCTACTTGACACTAAAGGTCAGGAAATTTCAAATAGATATGAGAAATTCTGGGAACTGGTGACTACTTTGCTTTCAGGCAAAGCTACTGGAAGATGTCTGATTCCTATGACACTAAGTGAGATGTGGCATTTATGGTTTTACCTAATATAATTTGTGTCATAAGCAGTCTGAGAGGGCTGCCAAGCTTGGGTTAACTTGTATCCATGGTGATCTCCCTATTTCAGTCAGAATAGGGATTCCCATAGGGCTTAATGTCATGGCATATCTTTGGCATCCTTAATAAATAAATACTACATCACGCAAGGGCAAATCTGAAACCTCCTTTCAGACAGAGGGTGAAGATAGTGATATTTGCTATATTATGTCAGTAGGGGGTAGGTAGTGAGAAGAGATTCAAATTGGATGTTATTAAAACACCTCTATTCTTTGAAGTGTCTCATTTTCTCTATTCTTTAATCATGTAAATGACCAATGAACAACCTTCCCCGGGGGTATGCTATTGATTGTGCATTACAGATGATGAGAAGGATGCTATGTGGAGGGAGACAAATAGTAAAATAAGCAAATGTTATGGAGAAGCATTTTCTCATTTAATGTCCTGTTAGTTTGGGAACATTTAAGGAAGGGGGGAGAAACGACAAACGTGACAATTTAGAGAACATCTGTAGCTGGGTATAGATGAGTATAGGCAAGGGATTTGATTATTTAAAACATAATGAGAAGCATATTAAATCTTTTTCTTCCTCCCTTTTTTAATCTATGCTGGGATATATTTCCCAGATGAGGCAACGAAAATGGTGCTGGTTGAGAGAGAGAGAGAGAGAGAGAGAGAGAGAGAGAGAGAGAGAGAGAGAGAGTATGTAAGGCAAAGGCATAGTCATTGGAAACCTCTGACAAAAGGAACATGTCATTTGGGAGCAGAGGGGCAACCTGTTGGCACATCTCAAGGAATGATTTAGCAGTTTGACTAATTGCCACTTTGAGAATCCCAGAGGTTCTGATGCAGAGAAGGAAACAGCAGAAGACATTTTATCAGGGGAGTAACAAGACAAGTCATGGGTGGCCATGGAGAGCAATGGACGGTGGACTTAGAAGGCAAAGCATGAGAGCTGACAGGGAAGAGACCCTAGAAATGCATTAGAGCCATAGCAAAATAGAATAGCTGTATCTGTAGCTGATGAAGAAATAATTCTTGGAAGGGCTTTAGACTCCAGGATAACAAAATTGATGACTGACACGACACTTTGTAGTCAGAGCCTGGGGATCAAATAGAAGCAGTAGTTCCCAACTGTGGAGTAGCTGTGGTGCTTAGGGGATTCTGATTCTTGACCAGGTTTGGCAACCACTGTTTTAGAAAGAAGTAATTGCCAAATGACCTGAATTTTACCTAGGCTATATTATCCCACTGTTTTGACAGAAAAAGTTATATAATAAAGATTTTGCAGAAAATTTGTACTTTTAAATTTGTGATATTTGAGCATAAACCCCCCTCTCTTTTCAAAGCAAGGCATAATCTTAACTCCCTATAGTTTAAGTGGCCAATGGATCTGCTGTTGTTTGGTGATAGAACGCTCAAATATTCAAGGTTATTTTTGCTAATTTGTTTTGTTTAGCTGTTGGTGATGAGACTTTTTATGGGGGAGCTTGAGAAGGAGGGAAGATCAGTTTTGAACAGTTGATCCTCTATACCTTGAGTTTGGAAGGAACAGTGACCTTTATGCTTGTTTATATAAATGGATTAATGAAATATACAGGTAAAAACATTGGCAGGCACTATTCATAATATCCAAGAGGTGGAAGCAACCCAAATGTCTGTCGAGGGATGAATGGAAAAACACAATGTGGTATCTACACACAATGGAATATTCTTCAGCCTTATAAAGGGAGGAAATCCTGTCACATGCTACTCCTTGGATGAACCTTGAGGACATTATGCTAAGTGAAATAAGCCAGTCACAAAAAGACAAACACTGTATGATTCCACTTATGCAAGGAATCTAAAGTAGTCAAATTGATATAAACAGAAAGTAAAGTGGTGATTACCAGGGGTTGAGGGAAGGGAGAAAAGGGAAGTTGTTGTTTAATGAGTATAGTTTCAGATTTGCAAGATGAAAAAGTGCTGAATATTTGTTTGGCAACAATGTAAATCTACTTAGCACTACTGAGCTATATACTCAAAAATACTTAAGATGGTAAATTTTATGTTATGCTTATTTTATAATAATTTAAACAACATTGGCAGTCTCTCACAAACCATCAAGTCATATAAGACTTTCTTTTTCAAGCATGGAATAATTGTGAACTCCAACATATATTTGTACTGAGCTTCCAATAAGTTGTTTTAAAATAATCTTCAGACAACCTGTACATTATTGAACTTATAAATTCTACTTTTTAGCTTTTTCGTTGATGTACACAGTTTTTCCATGGTTTCCCCTTTCTAAATATTGAATGCACAATGGATTTATTTCTTTGCTTTTCTGTTCTGAATTTCATTGTGTCGTGATCACTGTGAAATAGGAAGTGCCTCTGGGAATTGCAAACTTCCTGCATTTTCTTATTGAATCCCAGATAGCCTACTCATCGTTCATATACAGCAAAATAATACTTGTGTGTTCATGGCATTTACATCTCTCAGGTAGTCATGGCACTTTGTATCATGTGCTCCCTCTTTATCCTCCTGCTAGTGCTTATTCGAACTCATGTCCACTTCAATTTTCTTTATAGGAACTCTCTGAAATCCATCTCTTATTTAATCGGCCCATTGCACTTTTCAGAACTCTCCCTAATTTGTTTTGTCTTTCTGGTCTTGAAGATCCCTGAACAATTTATTTTCTATTTCAGGAGGTGGGAGCAGATTCTGTAGAATTTTATCCAGAAATGCATTTCTGAGTTATAGCATGTTCTTTTTTTATTTCAGAATTTTACGGTGGTATACACGTTTCGGTAACATAATTTCCTTTGGTACAGTTCGAGTCAGTTATAAGTGTGCCCTTCACCCAGTTAGTGTGCATTATACCCGTTAGGTGAAAATTTACCCATCCCCTCCTCCGCTCTCCCACCTACTTGATTTCCCTTGAGTTTTACTTCCATATGTGTACATAAGTGCTGACTGATTAATTCCAATTTAGTATTGAGTACATAAGGTGTTTGTTTTTCCATTCTTGCAATACTTCACTAACAATGGGCTCGAGTTCCATCAGGTTGTTACTAAGGATGATTTTAAAACCTGTTTTATTTGGGTTCCTTGAAATATCATTAGTAACTTAAGTGAAAGATTTTCTTTTTTCTTATCAATTTACTTGGAGAATGTTCTTTTGCCTAAGAAAACTTTAATGAATAGTCCCGACAACACTGGCCTTTTCAAGTATCGCCATAAGAAAAGTTGTGGACCTTCCATAATAGCCTTTTAGACTTTTGCTATATGTTGAATGAGAAAATGCACAAATGACAAAAAGCTACCATCAATTCAGTAACAATTGTTGCATCAATCACAACATCTAGATACATCTCAAAATAGGAGTACACGTGTGTGAGAGATGAATTATTTCTTCAATCTCCAGGCAATATATATCGGGCATTTAACTCTAGGCAACATCTCTAACCTCAAGCCACCCTCAAAGAGTTCTGTTACATACTGTTTAGAAGAACTGTTGTATAGACTAATTCCTGAATCCAAGCAATTTTACTTAAGTTACTCCAGAGAGTGGGTTATGTAACCTATCCTAATCACCTCCAACAAAGGAGATTCCACAGGCTTGTACTTTCCATTCTACAAGCTAATGTTGCAGCACCTAATAACTAACTCTTCCATTTTAGGCTCCTTGCCAGCCTCAAACATCTGTGTCAGCCAAAGGCAGTAACTCAGTTTTTCATTTCTCTGCTGCTTCTCCCCAAGCCAATACATAGTCATTTCAGGAATGGCCTGTGAGAACCAGCCTCATGTTGCAGAGGTGAACAGCAGGGAGCCAGTTACAGAGATGAGGATTTAGAGACATCAGGTCTCACATCAAATGCTATTTATTATTTCACATGTAGATCTTGGACAAGTTGCTTACACTCTCTGAGTTTCTGTAACCTTGTTCGGTAAATGGAGTCAAAAACAGTTGGCAGATTGTTGTGGGGCTTAGGTAATTAAAATTCTGGCTCTGGACTTATGTTTTCTAAAGGTTGTAAAGCTGATGAATAGCTGCCCTCTTTTTTAACATCATTAATAAAATTATTAAAGAAATTGTGCTCAGTATTAACCCTTCGTTGGACAACTACACTCAGACGAGAACCAAAGTGTGTAGTAATTAAATGTGCTTATAGTCTTTGAGATGCTTTAGAATTCACAGGGATTTTCCTTGTTCAAGTATTTTGATTTTAAAAATAGTGTATTATGATTTTGTCAGTGGAGGAAAATGTAGCATTTAGCATAGTATCATGAAAATAGCACTAGACAGAAATCAGATGACATCTACCATTGGCTGATTTTATGATCTTAAATAAAAAACCCTCTCACCTTGTCTGGGCCTCAGTTCTGTCATGTGTAAAGTGAGGTGATGGAGTAGCTGATCACAAAGGGTTCTTGCAGCTCTGCTTTCTCATATTCTGTGTGCAGATCACATTGCAGTCAGTTGAGGCTGCTGACATTATTTTATTTTACTTTCTTTATAATTGATACATAATTGTACATATTTGTTGGGTAAAATGTGATGCTTCAATGCGTGTATGCATAGTATAATGATCATATCAGGGAAATTACCATATGCATCACTTTAAACATTTATCATTTCTCTGTGGTGACAACATTCAAAATCTTCTAGCTATCTTGAAATATACACTACACATTGTTATTTTCTATAGTCACCCTACTGCCTAATAGACACCAAAACTTATTCTTCCTGTCTAGTGGTAACATTGTATCCATTGACTAACCTATCTTGGTCCTCCCTTTCCCCCTTCCCCTCCCCAGCCCCTAGTAACCACTGTTTTACTCTATACTTCCATGAGATCAACCTTTTTAGATTCCACATATGAGTGAGATTATGCAGTGTTTGTCTTTCTGGGCTTGGTTTATTTCTCTTAACATAATGTTCTCCAGGTTTATTCATGTTGCTGCAAATGACAGGATTTCATTCTGTTTTACAGCTGAATAGTATTCCATTGTGTATGTGTGTGTATATATATATATAGATAGATAGATAGATAGATATAATTTTCTTTAGCCATTCATCTATAGTTGGGCATTTAGGTTGATTCCATATCTTGGCTATTGTGAATAGCACTGCAATAAACATAGATGTGCAGATATCTCTTTAACATACTGGTTTCATTTCCTTTGGCTATATACCCAGTAATAGGGTTACTGGATCATATGGTAGTTCTATTTTCAACTTTCTGAGGATCTCCATACTGTTTTCTATAATGGCTGTACTAATTTACATTTCCACCAACAGTGTGTAAGAGTTCCTTTTTCTCTACATCCTTGCCAGCATTTGTTATTTTTTGTCCTTTTCATAATAGCCATTATAACTGGAGTGATGTGATATTTCATATGGTTTTGATTTGCATTTCTCTGATGATTAATGATTATTAGAGTGTTGTTGAGCATTTTTCATATATCTGTATGCCATTTGTATGTTTTCTAAGAAATGTCTATTCAGATATTTTGCTCATTTTTGTTTGATTATTTGGTGGTTTTATTATTGAGTTGTTTTAATTCCCTATATATTCTCATTACTAACCCCTTGTCATATGCATAGTTTGCAAATATTAATACTTTTTCTCATTTTTAAGTTGTGCCTTCAGTTTATTGATTGTTTTCTTTGCTGTGTAGAAGTTTTTTAGTTTGATGTAATCTCATATGTCTATTTTGGCTTTTCTTACCTTGATTTTGAGGTCTAATTTAAAAAATCTTTGCTCAGTCCAATTTCATAAAGTATTTCCTCTCTGTTTTCCTCTAGTAGTTTCATAGTTTGGGTCTTACATTTAAGTCTTTAATCCATTTAGATTTTATCTTTGTATGTAAGGAGAAATAGGGGCCTAGTTTCAGTCTTTTACATGTGGATATCCATTTTCCTAGCACCATGTATTGAAGAAATTGTCCTTTCCCCAATGTGTGTTTTTGGTGCTTTTGTCAAAAATCAGTTGGCTATAAATGTGTGGGTTTATTTCTGGGTTCTCAATTCTGTTCCATTTGTCTGTGTGTCTGTTTTTATTGATGGCATTAGTTTAGAAAACCTATGAAAAATAAAAAATGCAGTTTGTGATAAAAACTATCCAATAATATTACACTAGTAACTCTCCAAGCAGCTACAATAAACTTAGCATCTATAAACTAAATTATTTTCAAGATAATAAATACAGAAAAATTTTAAAAAGTTGAGCCTAGACTTTGATCTCTAACACCATTCTCTACCTAAAGGAACTAAGAAAACACAAGGAACTGACTGATTTCAGGGCTAGGGCAGGGAAGGTACAAGATGAGCCTGGAACATTTTGTCATATCAGAAATCTGTGAGGTGCTCAAAAAATAATGGAAGCATGTCACAAAGACACAGGAGCTAGCTTGGAGGAACTCCCACTGGCCAAATCTGGGACAATTTGAACATTGAAATAATTAAATTATAATTATAAACTCCTGTGGAAACAGTAGAAAATCATGAGCTCATATCAATAATAAATAAATCACTGGGGAGAAGTAAAAGAGCTTGCTTATATTTCAATATTGACTGGTAAATGTGAAAAAAGAGCTAGAGTTGAAAAGTCAGTATTTTGTAAGCATCATAGTAAAGACTGGATAAAATAAACATCAGTAGATGTTACATCTAGGTAGAAATGTTGATGAGGAGGATGTTTGCATAGAATTAAAGCATCTCCCCATGGACTGCTTATCAGTTTCAAGGGAAAAATACTAATTACATAATGGAGAAATTGGACAACTACTTGACCAGGTGATCAAAATAAACATCATTAATGAGGAGCAGATACACCGTGTGTACCTTCAGACATGGTGCTCTGAGAAAATCACAGCATCTCCCAGGCTTAGAATGCATAGCCCGAATCTAATCATGAAGAAATATCAGATAAATCCCTAAAAAAGAATATTGAAAATGTCAACATCATGAAAATGAAGAAAATTTATGGAATGTTCCAGATTAAAGGAGGTTAAAGAAACATAATAACCAAATGCAATATTTGACCCTAGGCTAAATCCTGTACTGGAGGGGGAGAAATGCCATAAAAGACATCATTGGCCAACTGGAATAGGTATATTATGGTTATATAGGTGGTAGATTAGATAAAAGTAGTATATCTCTGTAAATTTGTGAAGTTGATAACTTCCCTGAAGAAGTTATTCTTACAAAGTATACATTCAAGTGTTTAGCGGTAAATTCATGTGATGTATGTAACTTAGCCACAAATAGTTCAGTAAAAGAGGAGATGAAGGTGGAGAGAGAGAGCGAAGTAAATATTAAAGCAAATGAAGTAAAATGATACCAACAGGTGAAGCTAGGTAAATGTTATACAGGTGTACTTTATTCTTATTTTTGAAACATTTCTGCATGTTTTAAATTATTTCCAAATAAAAAGGTAAAAGACTTTAAGTAGTCAAAGATTTCTTAGATACAATAGTAAAAGCATAATCTCTAAAATATTGATGAATTGGGCTTCATCAAACATAAAAACTTCTGCTTTTGAAAGACACTGTGAAAAGAATAAAAAGATAAGCCATAGACTGGGGAAAAGATATTTACAGACCACATAAAACACATCCAAATAAAAGACTTGTATCCAGAATATATAAAGAACTCTTAAAACTAAATGACAAAACAAAAAAAATAAAAATGATAAAAATGTTTGAACAGATACTTCTCCAAAGAAGATATATGCATAGAAAATAAGGGCATGGGAAGATGGCCAATCTCATTGGTCATTAAGGAAGTGCAAATTAAAACACAATAAGATGCCACTTCAAACCCACTAAGACAGCTAAAATTAAAAGGCTTACCATACAAAGTGTTGGCGAGGATGTGAGAGAACTGGAAGTCTTACATATTGCTGGTGGGGATTTAAAATGGTATGACTACTTTGGGAAATGTTTTGACAGTTACTCTTAAAGTCAAACCTGCACTTATATAACTCAGCCACTCCACTTTTAGGTATTTACCCAAGAGAAGTGAAAACATATTTCCATACAAAGGCTTGTATAAGAATGTTCATAGCAGCTTTATTCCTATAGCCAAAAACCAGGAAGCAACCCAAACTTCCAGCATCAAGTGAGTAGATAAACAAGTTGTGGTGGAAAACTACTGAGCAACAAAAAGAAATAACTATTGATACATACAACTTAGATAATCTCAAAATAATTATGCTGAGTCAAATAAGCAGACAAATGAAAGTACATCCTGCATAATTCCATCTATATAAAATTCTGGTATATGCAAAGTAATCAAAAGTGACAGAAAGCAGAAGAATGATTGGCGGTGAGGTGGGGGGAAGGGTTACAAAGGTTCATGAAGAAACTTTTGGGGTGAACAATAATGAATATTATCTTGATTATGGTGATAGGTATATGTGTATGGCAAAACTTACCAGATTATACACTTCGATTATGTGCAACTTTTTGTGTATCAATTATATTTCAATACATGCAGGCTCCCATGTCTTTCCTCTTCTAACCCCCACTCCACACTCTTTTCACTATCCAGTTAGTAGTGCCAAATAACACTATCGGCAGTTTTCTTTTTTTTAGAAATTTGAAGACAAAAGTAAAAATAGTAAAACACACACAAAAGCTGAGCATCAGTTACTGCTGTTCACAAGAAAATTTTAATTTTAATTCCTGGATTCTAAGGTAGGCAAATGGATAGAAAGTTGATAGATAGATAAACAGGTGCCTTCTCCTGCTCCTTCCCCCTCATTCCTCTTACTATCCTTTTCTTCCTCCTTCTGTTTCTTCTCCTTTTCCTTATTCTTCTTTTGATAACTAGGTTTTGCAAACATTTAGTGAAAAAATTCAGTTACCACCTTGGGATATCACTTTCCAAGTCAATAAAAAGACGAAGAAAAATGTCATATTCCACCTGAAAGCACCTGCAACTCCGAAATTCATGGGAATGTAGGCAGCTACATGTCTACTAACAACAAAAACAGCAAATTGAAAGGCAACTAATTGTTCCTTACTTTTTCTTCATAACAATGGAAATTAAGGTAGAATGAAACTCTATTTCATTGTATGCAAACATCCTCCATATCAACATTTCTACCTAGATATAACATCTACTGACTTTTATTTTATCCAGTCTTTATTATGATGCTTACAAAATACTGACTTTTCAACTCTAGCTCTTTTTTCACATTTACCAGTCAATATTCAACTGTAAGCAACCTTTTTTACTTCTCCCCAGATTCAAGGAAGTAGCAAATTATTCCATCTTTCTTGGGAGATGTAAACTTGGTTGAAGAATGGGATAGGTTTGGGTGGGGTGGGTTCGAGACAGGAGACCAAACAGAGGTTCCCCGTTATGTATAGAATCAAAGTGAAAATAATGTCCTTGCCCCCAGACTTGGAAGTTCTCTGTAAAGCACAGGGATTTATGGTTCTCACATTAAATTTTACACTAAATAAAATATTTGAACTCTGCAAATATTGACTGTTTTCTGAGTAGAAACTGATACTAGCACTGTGGAAGAGTTCCTGTCTGCACAGGTCCATCACCTACCACTGAGAGGATCCAAAGAGAGATCATTGTTAATGTTTATTCTGAATCCTTACAGGGGTCATCAACGTTGCATAATGGTATATTGTCAAGGATCAAAAGACAGAAAGAATGAGCAAAAATTATAAGGTAAACATTAAATCCAAGTTTTAAATTAATTCCATCTAACCAGTGGGACAAATACCAATAAACAGAAAGATATATATTCATTGTGAAGATATTAAGCAGAAACTATGTTATAAAATATTTCAGTGTGTTCAAATAATTTCCAAGCTTTGAAAAATAAAATAAAAAGAATAAGCTCTTTTAATACTTGCATAGTTTTTTTTTATAAAAAGAGATAAGTTTTAAATTTTTCATGTAGTGCACATCAGTAAACCAGGCCTTTCTCTCAAAATTCCTGTGTGACTCTTTGAAGATTGAGTGGAGATAAGAGGGCATATTACAGTAGCCTAACATCAGAGGGCCCTAAATGGGTACATGATAAATGAACAGAAAGAATAGAGTAGGCTGGCAATTTAAGAGATGACCCCCTAAATGAGGTGGAGTAGGCATTTATAAGATTTTGATGCTCTATGAGCAGGAAAAAGCAGCCAGGTTTGCTTCTCTGTAAATGGAAACACTAGAGATTGGATTGGCAGTGGCAGCTATCTGAGGCTGTACTGAGTTTAAGGCCAAGGTAAATTTAAGGAGGCTATTGTTGAGCCAGGGAAAGGAATCCAAGGTAGAATTAATTCAATATTTGAAACTAAAGAAAAGGTATCAGTTTTTATCTATGTATTTTGTATCTTAAAATTCATGTTCTTTGTGAGCTGGGCATGGTGGCTCATGCCTATAATCCCATCAACTCTGGAGGCTGAAGGAGGAGGATTGCTTGAGCCCATGAGTTTGAGGCTGCTGTGAGCTATGATTATGCCACTGTACTCCAGTCTGGGAGGCAGAGCAGGACTGTTTCTAAAAGCAAACAAAAAAACTATAAAAAGACATTTTTATATTTAATCATTTTCTAAAGATAACAGCCATATTATTTTTTGTAGATGGTTTAAACAGACAAAGAAATGAGAAGGAGCAAAATTTGATTAGATTGCAACTTGTTTATTCTGCATCTCAATTCTGTAACCCTGGGGAGAGCTGAACTACAGAGATGTATGCTACATTGACAGGTGCCAATAACGGTAGTGACCTTAATGATAGATGTGGTACCAAGGAGACACTGGCCCATCTCCAAATTGTTGAGTGTTTCATAAATGTTGCCTGAGCTAACAGGGTCTTAACAGAACAAGGATTTTCAATTCATGGACTCTAGTCATGAAAAATGCCTACTTGGTCTTAAATGTAATTACACCGAGTTTTAGTTCATCTAGGTGTCGTACTATTTCTCCACAAGAGTCCAACCAGAAAGAAAACGAAACAAAACAAGCAAATGAATAAATGAAAACAGGAAAAAAGTTAATAATGTAACCAAGTAATTTATTCTCACAATAACAAGACTTTGGAGGCCTAGCTCATAAATTTAAAACACTTCTAAGATTCCAAAGGAAATGGGCAACTTATTCTTTCTCATACATGCAAAACCTTTCTGACCCTTGAGAAGATAAAGGATTCTTTTAAAATTCTGTTTTGAAATTTGAAAATAAAGGCAGAAATGTGATCTTAATAATGCAAAAAAGAGAGTTTACATTTGCTAGATTTTCTTCAAACTGCAAAAATACTCATCAACTTTTCAAAGGCCAGTGACCACACCAAGACACTTAGTCATCTTCTTCAGCAATCTCCATCCCTGTCTTGTTTCCTCATGCCTTTGGCACCATGAGAATACCTGCCTCTTTTTTCCTTCTCAGCTACTCCCTATTCTAATATCATCTTCTCTGTTCCCTCCATCGTTCTTTGCCCACCCTCCATTAATTGGCTACAACATAGAAGGTTTATAAAAAGATAATATGCAAGTGTAATATAACCTTTTAATTTAAAAACCAGATGACTAGAAAATTCTATATTTGTTCCTCTTGAGGGAGAAAAAGATTGCTTTTCACTTAGGTGACCTTGAAATCTTTTCCCCCCGTGGGTCAATGGTCAGAAGAAAAAAATTCTCCACCCTTGATTTATGTAGCCAGGGCTGGGCACTGACAAGGATAGCAGGATGAAGAACCAGCAGGAATTCAGGAAAACTTCTGTTGCATTCCCAGTTGGGAAGGTTGTTTCTTTATTAAACTCCTGCCTTCAATTCACTTCCTGAGCAATGTAAGAAAAATGGTCTTGCTGCCCCTGCCATGGAACAGTCATTACTTCTCTTGGCCGGAGGGATTTGGCCCCTCCTGACTATGTAATGCTTTGGAGCTATAGGAAGATGAAGCTTTAAAAAAAAAAAAAGCCTGGTGGGATAGGTCATGGGACTTCCTATGTAGTAGCCTCTGGGAGTGTTGCTAACCCTCCCATAGTTTTCCTGGTCTCCTCCTCCCCTAATTCTCTGGCTCTCCCACATCCTGTCTCTGTGTTGCTAACAATTCCATGAGCTCTGGGACACTAACATTTACTGAAACACCATTCTCCATGTGCTTGTTTAGGCTGTGAAGAAAACGTCACATGGAGTTTTGTAATAAAGAGATGCTGGTTGAAATTAAACATGTTTACAAACAACATTCTATATTTAATGGATTTCTCTCTAACCCCCAACTTCCTTTCTCTTTCATAAGATCACAACCTAGAGGCTGACTCACTATTTTAACTTAAGCCAATGTTCTTAGCTTTGTCTTCTATTTTCTAAACTTAGAATTATAACTGGTGCCCCAAACTACTCTTGTAACACTTTAAGTGCTCATCCTATCTTGTGAACAAAATAAAAAGCATTATTATTAATGGAAATCTAGTGGTTCAATCATCAGAGAATCTTGAGGTTTGATGAGATCTTATTTTGGTTGCTGGGCAATGCTTTTAACAGGTTTCTGAACAACCAAGGGCCAGTTAATGGCCTATTTCAAATAGTCGTGCAATGAGACATGCCTTGGTTGTTTCCCCTTGCTTTTGATTCTTAACTCTGATTTTTTTTTTTGGTATTTCTTCAATTCATATCCTGGCCTCTCCTAGTGATCTTTTGATGTGGACATTGGTTCTCTTTCTAATGCAATCTCTTAGACCATGGATGGCACACAACCTGCTCACTCCTTTCTGGTGCAGACCCCACTGCTTCTGATTTTGAGGCTACCTGAGATGTCCAGGTCAGTGGCTTTCAAACCAGAATCAATATTTAAAATACATGCTTCCTAGGCCCCACCTACAGAGAGAGTGATTTGGTAAGTCTGGAGTGAAGCTCAGTATTTTCCATTGGAAGACATCCTTCAGGTGATCTTGGTAAAGTTAGATCACACTTGGAGAAACACTGGTCTCAGGACACCGTGCTCCTATTCCTCCCCTTCCTCCCCTTCTTCTTTTGACATACGCTCTCTTCCATAAGGATTCCTCAAGGAGAATTCACAACCTCTGAAGTGGGCCTTTTTAAACAACAGCCCAGGTGCTTCTGATGCATGTTTTCCACAGACTACACCTGTACGAGCATTGCATTAAAAGACTTTAAGCAAGGGAATGACATGATTATATTTGTATTTTGGAGAAATCACCGTGGCAGCAGTGTAGAGAATACAATACAAAACCAAAGTTCAGGCTTTGTCACTTCTGGCTCTTTCCCTCTCCCTCCCCTTCCTAGATGAATGAGTTCTGAAAGGTTTTGCCCTCTGCCTTTCTCTTGTCTGTGAATGAGCTAGCTAACCTCATGCTTTCAAATAGCATTTGCATAAATATGTTCCAAAATCTCTCCTCCTGCCCTTTTTGCCAAGGCCTAATGCCTCGTTTTTGGATGAGGAAATGCAGCACTCTTAAATGCAGAACATCCCAAAATATACTCATCACCTTCTCCCTAGGACCTGTTCATCCTCCTGTGTTTGTTTTCTCTTTGGATAGCATTGCCCTTCCAGTTACCCCGAATCTACTTTCATTCCTCCTCTCCTTTAGACTTCAAATTCAAATCTTCTCAATTCTACCTACCCAAATTCTCTAGTCTTGTGTCCTTTCTCTCCGTTTGCATGTTCAGTGTGTTGTGTTCATGACTTTATTTCAAAAACTTCTATGATTCTAGTGATTTTCTTCATTCACCAGACTTGATAGACTACCATTCAAGACCCTCCTTTATTTGACCTCATTCTGCTTTCCCAAGCACATCTCTTACTACATACACTGTCTACAGATGATAATTCAGCTAGATCATTCTTCTTTCTCCCTCACACTCCATGCCCCATTCCTAGGACATGACTTTGCTTATACCTTTTCCTTCAATTATTCTTCCCTCCATTTCCAACTCATCATTCCACAAGTTCAATTGACACATCCAACTAACACCTTCCTACCCATGGCACAGATCCCAGGGTACTTTATCAATGCCCCTTCAATTATTTTATATATATACGGCTGATATGTAATACAAGACTTTGAACCTTCTAGGAACAATGTTGGTGTCTGATTCTTTTTTTCCTTTTCTTTTAATCGTGGCAAAATATGCATAATGTAAAATTTACCAGTTTAACCATTTTTAACTGTACAGTTCAGTGGCATTTGGTACCTTTACATTGTTGTTCAACCATCACCACTATCCATCTCCAGAACTTTTTGTATTATCCCAGACTGAGATTGTACCCATTAAACAGTAACTCCCCACTTCTCCCTTCCCCCAGCCCATAGCAGCCACCATTCTGCTCTCTATTGCTATGAATTTGACTACTCTAAGTACCTTATACAAGTGGAATTATAAAATAATGACTTTTTGTGTCTCATTTGCTTCACATAGCATGGTATGTATCTTCAAGGGTAATCCATGTTGTAACATGTGTCAGAATTTCATTCTTTTTAAAGGCGGAATAATATTCCATTGTATGTATATATCACATTTTTCTTATCAATTCATCTATTAATGAAGCATGTCTGATATTTTAAACCTATGCCCTCGGTACTTAAAATGCCTATGCCCAGTAGACAGTGTTTATAAATTGAATAGCCAATCTTTAGTAAGTCTCTTCTTTTCTTTACATTGAATTACAATGTCTTTAATGGGCATTCAGGCTGTGACATTTAGTAACAATCTGTTTTAACCAGGAAGCATTGGGATGTGGATGCTTCTAGCGAGTGAAATTAGGAGACACACTTCCTGCCTCATATTTATTTGCATTAACTGATTTCTGATTCATTTTCAGACTTTATTGGTTAGGATCCCTTGGCTACAAGCAACAGAAACCAAGTCTGGCTAATTTAAATAGAAAAATTTATTGGAGTGATATACAGTAGTTCATAATATGAATGGAGAACCTAGTTTACAAAAGTAGAACAAATAAGCAGCGTAAGGGGTAGGGATCAGAAACTACGTGATAGTCTTGTCAAAGTGTGTGGCTGAAATAACTGAGCTTCAGCCATTTTCCCTTCTGGGGTTTTTCTTCTCAAGATTAACATTCTTGTGAAAGTCCAGTTGGCTTAGCTTTGGTTATGTGCTCACTCCTTGGGCAAAGGTACATTAGGACAGCAGATTATGGGGAAGAGATAATTCTCCATGAGAAAATCAAGATGCTGAGTAGTCAAAACCCAAGAACAACTTTTCATTCTAAGGGCTGAAAGGACCTACTTCAGGGTTCACCATTTGGGTGATCCCATGGACTGGAATCATCTAATTGAGGCCAGAAGGCAGGAAAAAATAAAACAGATTCCCAAAGAGAGAATTTAGAATGAAAGAATAAAGAATGTATAATGTTGAGCAGATCTCCAAGTGAAGCCTGCTTTTAGGGAAGAGGCTGATTCAGGATACAACTCTGACAGAATCTGTGTACCCTAGAGGAGTAGAACTTTGCTGTGGCCAGCCTCTTTAACCGAATTTAATAATAGAAAGAGTGTTCTCACTTTGCAAGAGCAGTGATATGGATCTCCAGCATCAGGGTGTCACATTGTATTTCAGCATTACCAATAGCAAACACAGGAGATTTTCTGCCCCACCAATATCGAGGAGGAGATAGTGATTATGGTGATTGAAACACAGTTCAAGTCTTAGAGGAGACTTTGGTGGACTACTTGGGGCTCACATCTGTAGATTCTAAGCTATGCTAGCTGATGTAGTCACTGACAACCAAGACTAATTTGTAAACAACTATCAGCACACATGGTAATTCTCAGAAGAAATGAAGTGTCTTAAATCTTGTATTGGCTATAAATTGCCTATTTTGGTTATATAAACAGCAAATAGGTTGGATCTGGCAGAGCTCGCAAGATTTGGATACTAATGGTGCAATCTCAGTACAATGTATTTGGTGGAATGTGGGGAAAATAACCTATATTTCTATGAATCTTCAAATCTATGAAAAATCTCTCAAATAGGGGGTATTGGGTATTAGAGACAGAGTCTGTTAACAGTAAAGATGTAGAGCAAAGTGATAAAAAATAAATCATTTTTAGCTCCATTTTCCCTTTTTCTAGAATGGTAGGACAAAAATAGCTAATATGTGAACCCCACATATTAGCTATTTCCTTCCCTAGCCTGAGAAGGAGCATGACAATTTTGCTTATAACTGCATGGTACATCCCTACCTGACATTTTACTTGTTTATTTATTTATTTGATTTATTGTTTATGTCCCTCTGCTAGAAAGTAAGCTCCAGAAGAACAGGAATTATTTTCACTTTTGTTCACTGCTGTATCCCCAACACCAAGGACAATGCCTGGCACATGGAAAGCACTCAATAAAAATTTGTTAGATGAGCAAATAAATTAATATACCACACTTTTTGAAAGTTTGAGCAACATTCACCTAAATTAAATCAAATATTTGATGAGTAGCCAAAGTATATCCTTCAAATTTAAAATGGTGAGTTTTTTGGAGTGGGGATACAGTGAATCCTACAAGCATCATTTTGCACTCATCTGACATTTGTACAGCTTTTTTCCTTGTGTTTCAGCAATAATGTTTCATAAGAGTATCACACAATCTGGACTTCAGAGAACTAGGTCCTCTGAAACATGAATCACCCTAAGCCTGACAAACTTTAATTAAATTCGTGTGTCTCTTGTTTCCACCAGGGTATTTAATGATTTTTTAGAACATTAACAGGAATTAACTTTGCATTAAATTTCCTTGTATTGTCTATAGTATCTTGCATAGTGTTGTGCATAGAGAAATCAATCAATAAATAGTTGTAGAATTAATGAAGGAACGAATTGAACCTTTTCTAGCACCTGGTGAATTTAGATTATTTTCCTAAGCTAGTTGAGATAAATAAACAACTATGAATCTGATCTAACAGTAGCTCACATTTGTCCTGGTAACTAAAGTAGAAGGTATTGAGATTTACAGTAATAAGAGTTATGTGTTCTTCACGTTTTCTTTCTGTCTTTTTCCTTTCCTTCCTTCTTTTCTTTCTTATGTTAGTTTTTCACTTTTTTCTTTTAAATGAACAGATCTTACAAGATTTTGTGAGAGTTGTGCTGGTTTCCAGGGCACTATATTAAGTAAAAACAGTTTGTAAACATTACTGAATGTTACACCTATATATAAAATAAAATCACAGCATTTTTTTGGAACATTCTATAATTCTATTAAATAATTAGACCAAGTATCTTAAGGGAAAAAAAAGACAAGATCATGCCTGTGACTAAGTATCAGAATTCTTCACATCAAGAAGAATATCTGGTGCAGACAAAGAGAAGAATGAGTCCAGTGGAAAGTACATACTGGCTTTCTTATGTTTGGAAATGGGGAATAAAAAATAAAAAACAAACAATATAGTCTAAAAAAAAGAAATAATGGAATTGGAATGGAAACCCAAGCACCCGTTGTCTTAATTTTTTATATAACAGAAAGAAAGAGAAAGGGAGAATATATATGGGCAAAAGTTGATTAAGCATATCACAGGAACAAGGAAAGCAGTAAAAATAATACTTTTCAAAATTAGTGTAAATGAAGAACATGCCACATAACTAGGTTGAAAATTGTTTTTACACAGGCTGTATAGCCTTCCAACCCAAGGACTTTGAGTATAAACTACTCCAAGTGAGGAAATAGCTGCAGAGGCAGGTAGGTTGGGGGATAGGCAATGAGAAAATAGTGGTTGAAAGCAGATTCTGACACTTACCTATGATTGGCGAGTGTCCGTCCCCAATAGATAATTTCATTCATTTCATGGCAGCTACCAACATTGTAGTATCTAAAAGGGAATCACTAGGTCAACGTACATGTCTCTTTCATTCATTCAGCAAGTATCTACTGAGCATCAACTGTGTGACAGGCATTGTGATAGAAATTGAAGGTATAGCAGTAAATACGTCAGACATGCTCCTTGTTCTCGTGGAGTTTCCACTCTAGCTGAGGGGCCGATTTTAATTAAACCTATACATAAATGGTAGTAAGTGCTCTTTTGGTTAGGTAAAGATTATGCTGCCCCAACAAAAAGACCTCACAACACTTGTATTATATGCTCAATGAGATATGCTTACTTCATCTTCATCTAAAAATCTTGAGGTGAGAAGTTCAGTTTTGTGGGATAGCTCTGCTCATGACAGAGGCCACTTAGAGAACCACATTTCTTCCATACTGTTCTGTCATCTCCCAAGACATTACTCTTGTCAACATAGTTGAAGCTAGATCACTGACGTTTGCCTTCTGGCTCCAGGGAAGAGGGAAAAAGAGGAAGTTCTTTGTTTACGTAAGCAACTTATGTTTAAGCAAGTGAAGCAGAAGTTGCATATATCACTTCTACTGACACTCAATTGGAAAGAACTTATTCACATGGCCACATCTCCTGTGAGGGAAATTGGGAAAAGTGGTTTCTGACAAGACAACCATGTTCCTAGGAGAAATGGAAGAAAATTATTTGGAGATGCCACCAGGTTAGTGCCACGCATGCTATGATGGAAAATCATAAGAGCTGAGGGTAACCTAGAGAGTAGGAAGATCAGGAAAAGCTTTGGGGTTTGTGGTAACAAAAGTGTTCACCAAAGATGCCCATGCCCTAATAACCAGAACTTGTCAATGTGTCACATTACATGGCAAAAGGATCTTTCTAGATGTAATTAAGGTTTCATATCCTAATAAAGGCAGATTATCCTGGATTTTCTGAGTGAATCCAATCTAATCACATGAGTCCTTAAAAACAGAGACCTTTCCCTGGCTTGAGGCAGAAGAGATGTGGCAAAGGGAGAAGTCAGAGAGATTCAAAGCATGAGAGGAACTTGACACACCATTGTCAGCTTGAAGATGGAGGGGGTCCCATGGCAAGAAATGTGAGTGGCCTCTAGACACTGAGAATGACTCCTGGCTGATAGCCAGCAAGGAAACAGAGTCCTCAGTGCTATGAACACTTGAAAATAAATTATGAGAACAACCTGAATGAGCCTGGAAATGGATTCTCCCGAGAATTTTCGGAAAGAAACACAGCCCTGCCAACACCTTGATTTGGGCCTTGTCAAAGCTGAATGAAGTAGAGAAACCAGCTGAGGTCACTTGAACTTCTAATTTACATGTATGTAAGATAATAAATACATGTTGTTTTAAGCTACTGAGTTTGTGATAATCTGTTACACGGCAATAGAAAACTTACACAGATTTGCGATCTGAAGGCTGCATATGTGTCAATCAGGTGAAAGGTTGAGAGGTGGAAGAGACAGACAGTTATAGGCAAATGGTTTAACATGTGCAAAGGTTCTGGGCAGGAGGAAACATGTAAGTGTGAGTACTGAAAACGAGCCCCATTGTTGGACCATGACAAGAAACAGATAGTAGAGCACGAATTTGGAGAGAGAAGGGCAGAAGCCAGGTCATGAGGAGCTTTGGGAGCCATAGTAAAAAGCTTAGTCTTTTTTTATAAAACAGTAGTAATTCTCAATTTTTTTTACCTCAAAGCCCCTTTATACTCTTACAAATCACTGAGAGTCCCCCCAAATTTTGTTTATATAGGTGATATATACCAATATTTACCATATTAGAATTTAAAGGTAGAAATTTGTTCACAAAGTATTTACTTACTAATTCATTTAAGAACGATAATAAGCCCATTACACCTTAACATTTTTATGCAAACTGGCTATATTTTCCCAAACAAAAAAAATAGTAAGAAAAATGGCATTGTTTTTCATTTTGGTAAATCTCTTTAATGTCTGGCTAAATAGAAGAAAGCTGGGTTCTCATCTCTCCTTCTGCATCCAGTGTGTTGTGATATGTTGTTCTGGTTTAAGTGCATGAAGAAAATTCGGTTTTGTAAAGATATGTAGTTGGAAAGAGGAGAGGTAATTTAATATCCATCTCAGATAAGTGTGAATATTCTTCTTTGATACTACATCAAGATTCAGGGAGTGGTCGTTTCTAAAGAGTTAGCTGCAACGTGAAATCTGAAACCATATCAATAAACTTTTTTTCCATTCTTTTTTTCTATTTCAGCATATTATGGGGGTACAAATGTTTAGGTTACATATATTGCCTTTGCCCCACCTGACTCAGAGCTTCAAGCATGTCCATCCCCCAAACGCTGCACCAATTAGGTGTGAATATACCCATCCCTTCCTCCCTGCTCCCACTTGCCCAAAACCTGATGAATGTCATTACTAAAGGTGCACATAAGGGTTGATCAGTTAATACCAATTTGCTGGTGAGTACATGTGGTGCTTGTTTTTCCATTCTTGTGATACTTCACTTAGTAGAATGGGCTTGTATCAATAAACCTCTTATACTCATACTTTAAAATCCATTGGTCTATTTTGTACTTCCAATGGGTCTTTTACCCATGCATGATTTTGTAACATCATACCTCAGCCATCTGAAAAATATTGTTGCAGTGAGTTATGCAGATCTTCCAAATGTTGAAATGTTAGAGAATATCAAAAATCATATTCATTATTATCACTTCCAATCTCATCAGAGAAGTCTTTTGTACTGAAAGTCTCTCAGGTTCACAGTTGCAGATACAAGTTTTCAAAAATTCAAATTTTCACTTGAAAGCACAAATTTTATCATTGGCAAAAATACCATCAATTATTTTCCTATAAGTGATTTGTTTTATTTTGTTTTTGTTTCTGCTTTTTGTTTTCACATTTTTTTTGTTTTGTTTTGTTTTTTGAGACAGAGTCCCACTCTGTCACCTGGGCTAGAGGGCAGTGACATCATCATAGCTCACTGCAACCTCAAACTCCTGGGCTCAAGTGATTCTCTTGCCTCAGCCTCCCGAGTAGCTGGGACTACAGGCATGTGCCACCATGCCTGGCTAATTTTTCTATTTTTTTGTAGTGACAGGATCTCGCTCTTGCTCAGGCTATTCTCATACTCCTGGCCTCAAGCGATCCTCCCACCTCAGACTCCCAAAGTGCTAGGATTACAGGCGTGAGCCACCGCACCCGACCTCAATTTCAATTTAATGGGGATTTACCAAATATCTACTGTTACTTTTGTTTGGAAAAACAAACATGTAAATAAGATATTTAAAATGTAGTAAAATTATAAGGCATATGAAAATAACCGTACCACAGGTGGGTGAAGAAAGGAAGATTCTACTAAGAAAGATACAGAGTAATTTGGATGTTCTGAAGAAAGAAAGAGATCATATTTAGCTAAGATTATCAGAACAGGTGTCATCAAGTAGGTGTCCTTTGAGATGAGTCTTTTAAAATGGATAGAATGGAAACAGGTGGATAAAGTGGTGTGGGGAGAGTCTAGCTAAGGAAAGATGATATATATATATTGTATATATGTGTGTGTATCTATGCATACACACACATATATATATATATATATAGAGAGAGAGAGAGAGATTTATTATAAGGTTTTGGCTCATCTGATTATGGAGACTAAGAAGTCCCGCAATCTGCCTTCTATGAGTAGGTAGAAGGCCTGAGAGCTGGAGCGCTTATGGTCTAAATTTTAGTCCAGGTCTGAAGCCCTGAGAACCGGGAGCGCCAAGGGCAGGAGAAGATCGATGTCCCAAGCAGTCAGGCAGAGTTCATTCAACTTTTCTCCACCTTTTTGTTCTATTCAGGCACTCAATGGATTGGATGATGTCCACCCATATTGGGGAGGGCCATCTGCCTTACTCAGTCCACCAACTCCAATATTAATCTCTTCCAGAAACATCTTCACAGACACATCCAGAAATAATGTTTAACCAGTTGTCTGGGCATCCCATGGTCCAGTTCAGCTGACACATAAAATTAGCCATCACAGTCTGCATGGACCATGCAGGAAACAGTAGGAGCCTGGAGTAGGTAGAGTGGAGGCAGGGGACAGCAGACTTGAAGGGAAACGAGGTCAGATTGTGGAGGCTCTTGAACTCTATGCTAAGTCATTAGCATTTAATTTGTCTGGCAAAGAGATCATTGAATTTTGTTGTTGTGTTTTGTTTTGTAGGCTGCAAGGGATGTGATTTTTGTATCAGGCTAAGTATCTCAGGACTTGGCTGGCATGCTTTATTACTAGGCAACAGTACAGTGACGGGGTTGCAGACATGGAATGGTTTCCTGATTATCAAAGAAGTCAAAGTAAGGGTAAAGATCTTTAACCACTATTATCTATACTTATATGTTAACTAAGAAAGGCAGCAATATATATTTAACGACTAGCATCTTTGTTAAATGAGTGAATCCCACAAATGCCTGCTATCGTGTATTCTTTGAAAAGAACATTTTAGATGGATTCCAATTGCTCTGGCTTTCCTGGAAAGTATTATAGTTATACTGAGAGAAAAGTCTTTGCAGTAAGACCTAGATTGGAATCTCAGCTCTGCCACTTTGTGGCTGTTAGACCTTTGACAAGCCACTTAAAATGTTTGAATCTCAGTTGCGTCACCTATGACAAGGGTATAGTGATAGTACTGACTACACATGGTGATTGTGACATAATGCAGGAAAATATGTTTAGAATAGTGCCTGGTTCATAGCAAGCACTCAATAAATGTCAGCCATTATCATCATCCCTGGTGGAAAGTTATACGTATTACTGCGTTTAAAAAAATAAGCCTTTGGAATTAAGTGTATTTTACTCACTGGTGAAATATTAATTTGCAAAATCATGTGCAGATGGCTAAATCAAAGTGATAAAGTGTTGTTGCTTCATAGAACTTTGCTTAAGATGACGAAGAATGTCCCCATGTGTCTGAGCTGCCTCTCTTCCTCCTCACTTAGCCCATACTTCTAAGCATTACAGGGATCTATTACAGTTACATTTATATGTACTTCTTCTTCCCATGCAGGAGAGATTCTGCAAGCCCCTCTAAAAGGAATATTTTAATAGTTTCTACTATAGCTGAGTATCAAGTCTTACAGTGGAGGGTAGGAATTTGACAGGTCTGATTTACAAATTCTGGCTGTCTTATGGTCCTAGCTGATTAATTCAGGGCAAGCCATGTAACCTGACTGAACCTCAGTTTTTTCATCTGTAAAATGGGAATAATAATACATATCGAGTAGAGCTGTTATGAAGACTAAATAGGACAAGTATGATCCTAGCTCTAGATACGCCAGAGAAAAATGCTAAATGTATAGGCCCATCCTGTCACTAAGACCAATTGTCTTACTGAATACTAAGAAATCAAGAAGCAAGGCAGTTTCCTGAGCCTCATGAAATATCTAATCCAAATCCATTTTGTTTTCAAGTTCCACATAGTTAGGGACAGGTACTTTTTAGCCTGATTTAGCTGGCAAATGGCTAAAGTTCTTATGCAATCTCCTTTTGAAGATACAAAGAGATGTAGGTTTTGCTAGAGACAGCCTCACTATCCCTTGTTTGACCCTACAAAAAAGGGAATGTTCTCAAATGTACTGGTCAAGAGCAGATGTGAAAATAACATCTGACTCAAATTCTATAACCCAGAGTTCTTTAGTGGGATTCTTTCATTGAAGGTCACATATTTGAGAGTCACAAAACTTCTACTATGATTTATAAGGAAAAATCTAATTAAAGTGTAATACATAAGTCTTCAATTTATAAAGAAGAGAGGAGAGGAGAGAACAGGAGAGGAGCAATATTATTTGTAGTATTCTAGAAATGCTCTTTGCTTTGTGAATTAGTTATGGACATTTTATCTTGAGGTATTACGGGAAGCAGGCAGTACAATATGAAGAATTGGAAAAGTAGTTGAGACAGAGCCATGCAATTTCACTTTTGCAGCCCTGTTTGGTCCCTGTTCATTCCTCAAGCCTACCACCCCCACTCCTTTACATATGAAGGACATAATCAAGTGAGTCAACCTTCTCATCCTATTTTTGTACATTTCCATAGGAACCGGAGATTCACAGACTCTTATAGCAATCTTTAAAACACATTTCAACATCTTGAAATTAAGTGTGAAAAATCTAAAAGATTTTTTTAAAGCATTGGGTTTTTCTGATTTAATATTACTATCTAGATTCTATCTATTAATAAAAATCAAGTTATGGCTTCCTAAAAGTCAGTTGGACATATGCCTGGTAGCATGGGGTGCAGTCTATACTTTGTGCACTTTTAAAATAAAAGGACAGCCAAGCTTTTGGGGAATTTTTTTGGCTTGCTTGGTGGGGGACTGTCGAACTCTGTAACAATCAATCAATCATTCTTTAATTGATAGGAAAAATTGTGTACCACCCATAAAGTCACGTTTGGGCATGAAAGTACGTAATCCATATCTGTGAGTGCTTGTTCCACTTATCATCAATGGCAAAACCTGCCAGATTCTCCCTGTAGGCAGTTTCTACGAAGAATTATACTTGCAACTGTGTCCTCAAACTTAAAATGCAGACAGCTAAAACAGAGAGAAATCTTAAACTCACAGAAACAACCTCTTCATTTTGATGAGGATGAGGGAAACAAGGCCCAAATATGAGACTGACTTGTCCAAGGACACAGAACAAGCTAGTAAGAAGGAGAGTCAAGACTAGGACTCAGGCGTCCTGCCAGGTCAGTGCTCATTCTTGAATGTAGGCTCTGTAAATGGGCCAAGTCATGACATAATGTTTAAAGCCAATAAAAGACAAAAGAGTTTTATGTCCAGTAATAGTCCATAGAAATATTATCATTCTACAGAAATAAAAAATAGCATTGTTGTATCACATTTGCCAAGAAACAACCTCAAAAGTGTCAATAAGGGATTTGAAGATAGATTGTAAATGTCTCTGATTACTTTTTTTATAAAGGCTAACCAGTTTGGTTATTATTCTCAGGATCAGGTGA
This sequence comes from Lepilemur ruficaudatus, assembly GCA_963574885.1. NCBI lineage: Eukaryota > Metazoa > Chordata > Mammalia > Primates > Lepilemuridae > Lepilemur > Lepilemur ruficaudatus. The sequence continues at coordinate 30,309 of CAUYRT010020965.1, forward strand.
GTTTTCTGAATCATAGAGCACACTAGACCATATTTTTCTAACTGGTCACTGGCATTGAGTTCTTAGTCTCATTTTCTTAAAGAGAAAAAGTAAACCTTGAAAGATGGTAAAGATTACCTGGCCAAACAATTTGCAACTTGCTGATGACTATATCCCTATTGAGAAATATGATTGAGCCACATTGCTGGCTATTTGCCCAGGATGAGGTTTAATAGAGTTCAAGTACATTCAAAAATTACACATTCATTTACATATTGTCATTCTAATTAAATGTCATTTTGTAGTTGGATGACAAAAATATCTTGAGGTAGTACGAAGTCATTGCACATAGATTCTGAGTGTACTATAATATTCACATGTCTGCCTGCAAACAAAATTTTCAATAACACTGAAGTGACTTGCCAAAACAGTTTTAATATGGATGTAATCTAATCTAAACCTAAAATTTTGCACAAGAGTTTAGATTTCCATTTGCATGTATACCAATGTTAGAAGAAGAGTGAAATATTAGACATGCAAACTACAAAGTTAATTTTTGTTTGGGAAGGAAATTGCCATTGGACTTATATGTAAGAGCCAAGTTATAGCCCATACACATCAGAATGCTGTTATACTTAAAAAACCAAATAAATAACCTTTTCCTTTCACTGGAATGCAGAGACAGTATTAGGTGAAAGTGGGGGAAATGGAAAAATTATTCAATAAATGATACTAGAACAAATTGTGAGTCATTTGGAAGGAAAATTAAGTTAGATCCTATTTGATGCCTTAAACCAAAATAAATTCCAGATTATTTAAAGATTTTAATGTAAAAAAAGAAAAGAAACACTAAAAGTACTAGAAGAACCTAAAATTGAGCATTTTATTTTTTGTAATCTTAAAGTAGAGAATGATTTTCCAAAAATGACATAAAAGGCAGAAGCTATAAATAATCGATAGATGTGAATATATAAGTATGAAAAACATTTACATGTAGTCAAAATACCATAGGGAAGGTAAATGTCAAACTGGGGAAAAATCATTGCTACATATAACAAAAGATTATTATATATAACATACAAAGAGTTCTAATATATCAATGAATATTCCAATAGGAAAGTTGGGAAACAATATACGTAGCAATTCACAAAATAAGATACAAAAATGTTCAGTCCAGTACACAAAAAGATAGTCAAATTCACTAGTAATTAAAGATGAGAGGTGGAAATAGGGATTTTTGGGGGTAGGAGCCCATCAGACAGCAACGATTGTCCAGTTTTTATTTTGAAATGTTTGCATTTGGAAAGTGAGTATATTATTGGGGTTCCATTCTCACAGATGTCATCATTGTCATTTTATTTTCAATAAACAACCAGTTACCAGATTCTGAACTGAAGCCCATTGTTGGGTGTTTGGCAAACTAAAGACCGTGATTATTTTTGCCAGGCAAGTTCTCTGTCCCTTCTGAGTTCTGTGACATTGTGTACAGCTGAGAAGGAGAGGTTTCCAAAGTCTGGGCCTTTAGTTAATATGCATTCTGCACACGCACAGAGTGATGCGCACATTGGTGAATGGAGAGCGGGTGTAGAATTGTGAAGTTACTTTCACTGGTACTTGAACAGATTGACATGTCAATTCTACAATAACACCTTATGTTTAAATACAGTTTAACATCACAGATATGATCAATCTCCTCAACAAATCAGCAAACCCTGTAATTAGACATATCTTAGTGATCGTAAATAGACTAAGACTTTTTTCTTTCAAATTTTTATTGTAATATTTTTCAAACATACAAAAAGTTTGAAAGAATAGTAACATGAACACTCAAACATTCACCATTTCAATCCAACCATTGAAACCATGATATTTTAAACATATTGGAGGCCTCTTTCTAAATATCCTCCTAGATCTAAACACATACAAATATGTTTATACAAAAATGAGATAACATATATACATACAATGGAATATTATTCAGCCTTGAAAAATAAGGAAATCCTGCCATTTGAGTCTATACAGGTAGACCTGGAGGACATTATGCTAAGACAAATAAAGCAGACACAAAAAGACAAATACCACATGTTCTCACTCGTATGTGGAATCCGTAACAGTAAAACTCATAGAAGCAGAGAGTAGAATGGTGGTTATCAGGGACAGGAGGGTAGGGGAAATGGAGAGATCTTGGTCAAAAGGTCTAAAATTTTAGTTACGTTAGATGAATAAGTTCTGGATATCTAATGTATAGCATGGTGACTATAGGTACTGTACTATACTATACTGTACTGTACTATAAACTTGAAATTTGCTAAGAGGGTAGATAGTAAGTTTTCTCACCAGAAAAATTTAAAAAGTAACTATATGAGGTGATGGATATGTTAATTAGCTTGATTGTAGTGTTTATTTCATTATTTACTAACGTATACATATATCAAATCATCAAGTTGTATACCTTAAATATATACAATAAAGAAGGAATGAGATACCATGTTGTTTTGCAATGTATTTTTTAAATTTTCACTTAAAATACATTGTAAATGCTTTCCCAAGTATCACTAAGTATTCTTGCACAGCATCATGTTTAATGGTCCCTTAATATTTTCGTAACCAGTCTCCTACATTTGGACATTGGCAGTGATTCTAGTTTTTCATTATGACGAAAACCCTGAGATTAATGAACATCCGTGCATCTTTTTTGCCGTTGAGTGATAATACCCTGGGGTAAATTCCTAGACTAGGGATTAAAGACTCAGGAGACATGGATTTTACATTTGACGTAGTCAACTTTTAAGACAAGATTAATGGAAGACAGATCTAAAAGTCTACTTTCGAGATTTGAGGACATCAGGGAATTAGTAGTTCCTTGTAAATAAACTTTCCAGATACCGGAAGCATATCTATCTTGATACCAAATATTGTTTAGTTAGTTACTTGGGCAAAAACACATCTGTAAAATGTACAACATATTCCCCTGACTTCTTCAGTAGATACTACTTAATAGAGTTTACTCATTATTACTCTTTTTAGATAAAGATTCAAGTTGTGGTGAGTTTTTGTAGGCTGTTTGCTCCCACACTCAATGTCCTCACATTCTCCTATGTTCCTTGCACTGTCATTTCCTAGCGTGTCGAATAAAAAAATCCCTCTCTTTTCTTTTTTCCCCTGCCCCACCACAATAATCTAATATTGTTTCATAAGAAAAAAGGATAAAAACAAGATAACCAAACTTACTAAGCCATGATTTATATCCAATTCTAAGTCAATAGAATCTGACCTGAGGCCACTTTCACTCCAGCGTTGCACGTCACTTTTCAGAATCCTTTTACTTTGACTTTCTTTTTAATATCTGGTTAAGACGGCTAAGAATCTGACCAGCAAATAATCGGGTAGGTGTTTCTACCACAATGCAATACATTCTCATTTATGTAAAATCATTTCAGTTAGGGCCAAGTTTACATAAAGTTTGTATTATTTGTCTTGAGCCAACTTTGGCCCCAAGCCTAGCCTGTCCAACAAAAAGAGGGAAATATTAGAGGCAGCAAAACTCATTCCTGAACAGTTTAATTTAACTATTCCTTTCCAGTAATTGTTTCCCATTATGTATTAAATGGAAATTTATTCTACAAAGCAGTGGTTTTGTCCTTGAATTTGGCTTATAAACATAGTCTGTGGATCACATTTTATGGGAGAAAAAAGATGCCCATACAGCAAGGAATTATCTGAACTAGCAGCATAATAGTTACTTAAATTCGCTCACACTCAAGTATGAACTGGGTCTACATAATCAAAGTGAAGTGGAGAATTAAAGTAATTTGAGATAATTCAGACCAGAAAAATCTACCCCAAAACCTTTCACCTAATTGCATCAATTATCTAATTGAAGCAAACCTCAGAGAATTAGGACTTGAATTATTCTGCTAATTGATTTAATTTTCATTTAGTTTGTATATAAAAATATACTCACACACATTCTACCTTGAAGCTTTCTCTTTAGTGACAAGCTAATGCAGCCTCCATCACTGGAACTGACATAATTTGTCACTTGTGGTTTCCCCACATTGGCATATACAACCATGAGATTTCATTGACAAGTATATCTTTGGAAAGAAAGTTTCAATTTTCTACAACTTGAATTATGTAACTGGATATTAGTTGTTTTTTAAAGGTGAAGAATGGAAAATTCCTATACTGTGCTGTACAATTGTTCATTATTTTTTTCTTTTCTTTTTTAAAAAATGATTTCTTACGTTTTTATTTGTTTGTTTGTTTGTTTTTGGTGTACCTGACATTTTGAAGCCAAAAAACTTTAGTTGGAGAAAAGAGAGCCAGGATGGATTTTCATTGGTCAGTTCTGGTAAATCAATAAGAAAGTGTTAATATACTATGTTCATACAGAACCCAAAAGATTCCATTTAACACTGAATATACAACTCTCAACATTAACTAAATCTTCTGAATCAGCAGTAAAGGCCCAATAGTCAATCCCTCAGCTCTTAAAAGAAAATCACCTTCCCTCTGCTTCCTTGCCTAATCACTAGTAACTTTAAGAAGTTCAGGACAATCAACCATTTGCCTCTTCAGACTTTGCCACTAACAAGTGGCACCGAAAGAATATTCAATCCAAACCTGTATCAAAAACAGAAATACATAAGCAGAGACAATGTAGGAGTTGTAACTCCCACTTGTGGGAGTTAATTCACTCAAAAAACATTTAGTGAGGCTAGGCTGGGCCCTGGAGATACATGACAAAGAGTGCTTGCCCTCCAAAAGTCTTTGGTCTAGTTGAGAAGAGAGAAAAGTAAACAGGCACTTTTTAACGCAGGCTGAGAGTTTTTCTAGGAGGTAATTGATGACAGGGTACTGGGAGAGCACACAGAAGGAGCTCCTGATCCAGGCTTGCCCTGGAAGTTGGGGAAGGCATATCAGGCTATGGAGTTTGGCTTTAGTTTTAGGGTTATAGGACATCATTCGAGGGTTATAAGCAGACAAATGAAAGTATGACATTACTCTGTTGTGTGTTGAAGAAATTGGTAGGTGGGGAGAGGGGAAGGGCAGCAAGAGCAGATGCAAGAGGACAAATTACCAGGTGTTGTAGTGGTCCAGGTAAAAGAGGGTGCAGTGAAAGGTGGAGATAAGTGAAGAGTTAAGAATGATATTAGGAGAGAGAATTAACAGGATTTGGTGATCAACTGGATATGGGTGGAGGTGGGGTAAAGGAGGAGACGGAAGTGTCCAGTAAGATCTGTCTGGGGTAACTGGATGGATGGTGGTACCATTCACTGAACCAAGAAATACATGAAGAGGAGCAGATTTCGTGTGGAGAAAAGGGGCTGAGTTAATTTTTGAACATGTGGAGTTTGAGGTGAGGTGCCAACAGGACACACAAGTGGAGATCCAGTGTGCAGTAGATAGTTGTCCATATGGGGCTTAGACTCAGGTGAGAGGCATTGAGGTGGGAGTCCTCAGTATACAAGGGCTGTCCAGAAAGTATCCAGCCATGTACCTGTTCTCATTATATTAACAATGACCGGATACTTTCCGGACAGCCCTTGTAGAGATGATAACTAAAGCCATGGAAAAGATTAACATGTCCCAGGGGAAAGTATATGGAGTACAAAGAAACAAGGGTCCAGGATATAAACGGAAGGAGTAGCATTACACAAGGGCTGGATAGAGGAAGAGGAGTCCACAACAGATCAAGTGTAACCAGGGAAGTGAGAGAAAAGAACTGTATGTTGGAGTCAGACAGACTTAGGTTTGCTCTCCTGCTCTGCCAGCAAGTAGCTGTGTCTTTATGTAAATTACATAACTTCCCTAGCCTCATTTTCTTTATCTTTATTAAATTAAAATAGTAACATGTACATCCATATTGTTGTTAGGACTAAGATAAACACAAGCAAAAAACACTTATGACATAACAGATCACAGTGTCAACCATAAAAGACAGTCTTACTTTACCTGCAGATTTGTTCCTGGAGAAATAGAAGCAAATGTAGATTTTTCTTTATTTTTTAAGATTGCTCAATGAAATATTACTTATTAATAGCAAAACTTTTAATATGACCTGCAGCTAACACAAAGTGTTGGATGTTAAGATTAGTAAGAATCAGAAAATTTAAACTGTAGCAAACTTAACTAATACTGTAAAAGATACAGGCTATTTTTTTAATTGACAAGTAAAAATTGTATATATTTATGGTGTACAACATGATGTTTTGATAGATACATATATTGTGGAATGGCTAAATGAAGCTATTTAGCATGTGTATTACCTCACAAACTTTCTGTGATATAAACACTTAAAATTGACTCTCTTAGCAATATTCAAGTATACAATATATTGTTATTAACTATAATCACCATGGTATATAATAAATCTCATGAACTTGTTCCTTCTGTCTAACCAAAATTTTGTGACCTTTGGCCAACATCTCCCCAATTCTCCTGTCCCTCAGCCTCTGATAACCACCTTTTCACTCTCTGTTTCTATCAGTTTATGATTTTTACTCTCCACGTATAAGTGAGATCATGCAGTATTTGTCTTTTTGTGTCTGTCTTATTTCACTTAGCGCAGTGTTCTCCAGGTTCATCCATGTTTTTGCAAATGACATAATTTCCTTCTTTCTAAAGGCTGAATAGTATTCCATTGTGTACATATACCACATTTTCTTCATCCATTCATTCATTGATGGACAGTTAAGTTGATTCCATATCCTGGCTATTGTAAATAATACTGCAATGAACATGGGTGTGTAGATATTTCTTCAACATATTGATCTCATATTATTTGGATATGTACCCAGTGATAGGATTGCTAGATTACATGCTAGTTCTACCTTTTTTTTGAGGAACTTCCATACTGTTTCCCAAACTTGTTGTACTGGTTTAGATTACCACCGACAGTGTGGACGTATTCCCTTTTGCTCACATCCCTGCCAACAGTCGGTACCCTTTGTCATTTGGATAATAGTCATTCTAACAGGTGTGAGGTGATATCTCATTGTGGTTTTGATTTGCATTTCCCCAAAGATTAGTGATGTCAAGCATTTTTTCATAGACCTATGAGCCACCAGTATTTCTTCTTTTGAGAAATGTGTGTTCAGGTCCGTTGTCCATTTTTTAATCAGGTTACATGTTTTGTTATTATTGAGTTGTTCAAGTGCTTTATATATTTTGGATATTAATCCCTTGTCAGATGTATGATTTGTAAATATATTCTCCCATTCTGCATGTTGTCTTTTTATTCTGTTAACTGTTTCCCTTGCCGTGTAGAAGCTTTTAAGTTTGATGTCATTCCATTTGTCTATTTTTGTTTCTGTTGCCTATACATTTGGGGTCATATCCAAAAAAAATCATTGCTCAGACAAATATCATGGAACTTTTGTGCTATGTTTTCTTCTAGTAGTTTTACAGTTTCAGGTCTTATGTTTAAGTCTTTGATATATTTTGAGTTGATTTTTGTGTATGGTATGACATAAGGGTCTAATGTCACTCTTCTGCATGTGGATATCCAGATTTCCAGTACCACTTATTGAAGAGACTCTCCTTTCTCCATTGTGTGTTCTTGGCATCTTTTTCAAAAATAAGAATACAGATTATTTAAAGGTTGGAGGTAAAGATATCAGCAAAGCATAGAGAAGCATGAGATCAGCAGCCCACTACTGTGTGGAATACTTTTTTAATATACGTAATTGCTCATTTTGACTTATCCAGTTCGTAAATTCAGATTTTAGAATATCGGATTTTCTTAAAATCATAGCCCACTTCTAGTTATATTTACAGTAGCTCTTGTCAAAGTACATGAGAGAAATTATTACTGTAGCCATCTTTTCATTGTCATTTTTAGATGATTTTGTGGGTAAATAGAGGTTGACATTAATTATTATAAATAATATCTGTCAGTTGCAAAGTAGTTGGATATTCACAATATTAGATTTAAAATCTTTTTCTTAGAGTCTTCCTCTTTAACTTTCCTACTAACATACACATTTAGCTCATCATGTCTGAACCCTTAAAAATTAGCTATAACACCCAACACCTGTAGCCACATCTAGGCTGTCATCTGTCATCAGTATTTTCAGACTTGCAGATGTCACACTGTCTAATGTTTGATGAAAGGTCAAACGTGAATGTGGTTTCCTGAGAGCTCTTCATGGATGTGAGCTGAGTGTACCTACAGATCACTGGTAAGGATAACCTGACCATTTTCTGGCAATTTCACTTGATGAGAGAACATTTATGGGAGTGATCTATGGGGAGAGATTGGATGTGCCACAGCAAGACAGGGTAATAAAATCCACAACAGCCAAGTGGAATCCTGAAATCTGAAAGTTTGGTTTCCATTTGAGAGAGGAAGAGAAGTAGAAAAGTGAGAAAGAATAGCTCCTTCACACAAAGGACAAATATCCAATGTAAGTGGGTAACTACACCCTACTCACCCCACTCTCCATGTAACTTCTGTGATACAAAATCACAACAATTTTATTTGAGTTAACTTCTGTGCATTGAACATCTAATATGAGCTAAGCCTAGAGCTACAAGGATGAATACAACACAGTTCCAGACCTCTAGGAACTCATAGTTCAGAGTGCGTGATAGTTATATAAAATTAATGGATAATTAGGGCCTTAACAGATCTATGAACAATGTGCAGTTGGTTGGCGACAGAAAGTACAGGGACTTAACTGAATCACAAAGAGTTTGTACTTTGTCCACTAGAGCATTCTTGATGCTTTGTGAGCAGGGAAGTGATATGATCAAAGGAGTGTAAAACAAAAAATCTGTTGGCTTTGTGAAATGAAAAAAAGGATATGGGAGAAATTATGGGAAAGAAAATAATTAGGAGACTACTTAATTAACTCAGGCATATTACAACAAGGATTTGAACTAAAGTAGTGATGTTGGTAAATGAAATAAAATAACATATGGAAGTGACCACTATTTCTCAATGAGAGAAGTGGAATTAATAGGGTTTAGCGGGTGAGCAATTAGGAAGGACAAAGCAAAAAATTGTTGTGTGTCTATCTACCTGACAGTGTGGTGGTGCCACTGATAAAAAATGGGAAAGTTTATGAGGGGAGCAAATTTTGAAGGAAAGAGTTTATGTTGTGTTTCAACATTTGTGCTATGGGTAGCAATTAAACATCTCAGTGGAAACATCCAGCACATAGCTGGACACATAGGCCAGAGCACAGAAAGGAGAGCAAGTTTAAGGAGGAAGAATTTTAAGTGTTCTACATCTAGGGGATAGTTGAAGTGGTAGGAATGAATATGTTCTTTAAAAAAGTGATTAGAAAAAGGGGAAAATGGAGGACATAGAATGGAACTTTTGGAAATGCTGATATTTATCAGACAAGAGTAAGAAAAGAATATAGAAAAGAGAATAGGGAAGTTCAGGACATAGTATCCCAAAAGGTACAAAGGAGAGAGACTTTCAGTGTCGATCATACAGTGAAGTCATAAAGGACTGCATTTGAAGACAAAGCTATGCCTTTAAGCTTTTAGATATCACTGGATACATCTGGAAAAAAAAGTTGATGAGTATTGGAGGAGGAAGCCAATAGTGAGGGAGTCAAGAGAGAAAAGATGGTGAAAAGTAAAGGCAACAGAGGCAGAGACCACTTCCTTTCACCACATAAACTTTTACACCAACCTTCCTTCAGGCCTTGAAAAGCTACCAATTCATAATGGAGCAGTTGCACTCCAAACTCAACCTTGGAGTTTGGCAGTAAACTGAAAAAAAAATATGATACTCTATTGAGAGGGTAGCATTGATATCCTTCAGTATAAAGGAAGGCTTTGGAGGATGATTATGGTTAGAGAGAGGATGGATAGAAAACTCGTCTTAGGAACAGAGGCAGACAAGTAAGTGAATGAGAGAGCTGTGTGGGCAGGAGAACATGTGAGGCATGAGTTGCATGGAAAAGATTAGAAATAGCAATTAAGGAGTATGTGGACAAGAATCAACAAGAGAAAGCATGAGAAAGAATAGGGAAGGAACTCATAGTCATAGCATCCCAGCTATGTGCCAGGCATCATACTAGTGACTTGTCAGACAAGTAACAGCAATGATTTTTTTGAAAGGAGTAATTGGTCCAAATTAGAATGCTTTCTTACAACCATAATCTGCCTCCAGGAAACAGGAGTATAGACAGAGGGCAATGGGCTGATTTAGGGACAGAACCATGCACAGTATAATAGTAAGGAATACTAAAGAACTAAAATGATAATTCATGGAGTCCAGACCATGTAGAGTTAATTGTGGGCAGAATAGTGTTAATGAACAGTACGAACTGAAAAAAGACAAAGTAAGTAGAAGGTAAAAGGCCAGTCTAGTGTGGTTGAGAAATGGGGGTTGCAGGCAGGAATGGAAGTTGTGCTTAATGGAGGGAAACTAAGTGCAAGCTCTGTGGAGAAGAGCATTTCTTCATGGAGATGGAATTCAGGCAGGGCCAGTGTGATAGGTGGCAAATGTGGCATGGATTAGGGACTCAGTAGAGCTGAGGATGAGATGCTAGTGTGTTTGCTGAAGTCATCAGTATATACTAGGGGAAGAGAAAAAAAAGGAGAAAAACACAAACCAGTTAACAAAATAATTGAGGAAGGTAACTCTTCAAGCTCTTGTGTGTGGGTGAAAATTTAGCTAATATATTATAACTTAAAGAAGCCAAATTCTCTACCTTAAGAAACTAGGAGAAGAAAAGAAAACTAAACCCAAATCAAGCAGAAGGAAGGAAAAATAAATACTGAAGGATAAATAAATAAAAATGGAGAATAGAAAAACAATAGAGAAAAATTTGTAAAAGTTGGTTCTTTGAACAGATTAACAAAATTGACAAACGTTTAGCTAGACTGACAAAGTAAAAAAGAGAAAAGACTAAAATAATTAAAATCAGGAATGAAAGATGGGGCATTACTACCTACCTTACACAAATAAAGAAAAAAAGGCTGTGGGGGATACTATGAAATATCGCATGCCAACAAATTAGATAACCTAGATGAAATGGACAAATTCCTAGGAAGACACAAATTACCAAAACTGACTCACAAAGAAATAGAAAATCTGAAGAGGCCTATAATAAGTAAGGAGATTGAATTAGTAACAAAAAAGAAGTCCAGGCCCAGATGGCTTCATTGGTGAATTCTACCAAATGTTTAATGAAACGGTAACACCATTTTTTTTTCCACAAACTCTTCCAAAAGTAAAAGTGGAGGGAACATTTGCCAACTCATTTGATGAGGCCATTATAACCCTGACACCAAAACCAAAGACCTTACAAGAAAAGAAACTAGAGACAAATATCTCCTATCAATATAAATGCAAAACTCTTGAACGAAGTAAAACAAATCCAGCAACATTTACAAAGGATTATATACCATGGCCAAATGGGATTTATTCTAGGGATGCAAAGTTGCTTCAATATACACAAATCAATGTAACACACCATATTAAAAGAATAAAGGACAAAAATCACATGATTATCTCAATATATGTAGAAAAAACATCTGACAAAGCCCCATATTTGTTGATGATAAAAATTCTCAATAGGCAGGGCGTGGTGGCTCATGCCTGTAATCCCAGCACTCTGGGAGGCCAAGGTGGGAGGACTGCTTGAGTCCAGGAGTTGGAGGTTGCAGTGAGCTACAATGACGCCACTGCATGATAGCTAAGGCACAGAGAGAGAATCTGTCTCAAAAAAAAAAAAAATTCTCAACAAACTCAGAATAGAAAGGAACTACCTTAACCTTACGAAGTACATATAGGAAAAACCCACAGCTAAGCTCGTACTTAATGATGAAAGACTGAAAGCTTTCCCTCTAAGATCAGAACAAGATAAGAATGTTCACTCTCACTATGTCTATTCAACATTTTACTGAAGGTTCTACCCAGGACAATTTAGCATGAAAATGAAATAAAAGGCATCCAGGTTAGAAAGAAACAAACAAGACAATCTCTATTTGTACACAACATGGCTTTATATATAAAAAAAAAGTCCTAAGGAATCCACTAAAAAACTATTAGAAGTAAAAAAGGAATTCAGCAAGTTTGTAGTACACAATATTAATATACAAAATCAATTTTATTTTTATACAGTGTCAATGAACAATCTAAAATTAAAATTAAGAAAACAATTCCCTCTACAATAGCATCAAAAGAAAAAGTAAATAGGAAAATGTGCCATGTTCATAGATTAGAAAACTCACTATTGTTAAGATGTCAATGCTTTCTAAATACAGACTCACTGCAGTGCCTATCAAAACCCTAGCGATTTTTGCTTTTTGTTGCTGTTGCTTTTTTTTGGTTTTGTTTTTGCAGAAATTCACAAGCTGAGTCTAGAATTCATGCAGAAATTGAAGGGACGTAGAACAGCCAAAACCATCTTTAAAAAGAACAAAGTTGGAGTACTCACACTTGCCAATTTCAAAACTTACAACAAAGCTGCAGTAATCAAAACAGCATGGCATCTGTTTAAGGATAGAAATAACAGACCAACAGAATCAAATTGAGTGTTCAGAAATAATCCCTCACATTTACAGTCTATTTTTGACATGGGTGCCAAGATGATTCAAAGGGAAAGGAACAGCCTTTTTAACAAAGGTGATGGGACAACTCGATATCCACATACACAAGAATGAAGTTGGACCCTTACCTCTTACCATATATAAAAATTAATTGAGAATGGATCAAAGACCTAAATGTAAAAGCTAAAGCTATAAAATCATAACAAAACATAGAAGTAAATTTTTACGACCTTGAATTAGCAATTGTTCTTATATATGGCACCAAAAGCACAAACAACAAAAGAAAAAAATAGATAAATTGAATGTTATCAAAGTAAAAATCTTCTTTGCTTCAAAGAACACCATCAAGAAAGTGAGACAACAACCCTCAAAATGGCAGAAAACATATGTAAATCATATATCTGTTAAGAGTGAAGGGATAAGAGGATAAAATGTTGGTGATCAAAAAGAAATTGCATACTACAAAGCAGAAATCCTACAAAGCCCAGAAGGCGCTAGTGGAAAGGTTCTTTTGCAGAAAGTAGGTGGGAACAGGTGAGACTGTGGACTTAAAGGGGCACTCTGGGGCCCATGGGCAGACTGGATCCAGGGAAAGCAGAGATGAGGTATTGACAAAGAGGCACATGGTTGGCACTGAGAGAACTGGAGTGCATGGTAGGTCAAGCAAGAACCAGAAGTGGGGGAAGAGGAGGGGAAGGCAGCATACAGCCCCAGAGGCAAGCAGAAGACAAGTAGCAATTACTGCTCCGAAAGCTGAAGGAGTGGTTATTGATCAGAGATGCAGGTATGTTAGCCTAAGTAAAACTGCACAGAAAGTATGAGAGTGCTGAGAAGGGCAGCTGCTCAACTTTGCATCGGTTCAGAATTCCTAGCAGCCATTTCTGGGCTTGCTGTACCTGTTTCAGAGTGTAAGGAGAAAAAAAAAAACAAACCTGTGATTAGCTATCTGATAATTTCAGAAGTTCAATCATGATACAAGTTGAAAAGATTCTAATAGTCTGAAAGATCTAGTTTAAACCAGTTTCCCCATCAGCTACGCTAAGACTTTGAGAAGTTGACCCGCTTGGCTATGAGTACTTCTGCTTAAAAGAAAACATATCTCCTTCTGCCTACATGTTGTTTTAAAGTAATATAGTCTGTATATGAGAGAAATGGCCTTACAGAGAGCCATTTCAGGAACAACCTGAAATTTTTGTAATTACAAAATATAAGCACAATGCAACTAAATATATATAAATAGGAACAAATACTGATTACTGTGATGTGGCAGTAGTAGGCTTTAGTTTTCCTATCTTGATGAAAGTTTGATAGATTTTCCACTGTTCTTGGCCCTTCCTCTGTCTGAAATGCTCTTTTCTTAGGTATCTAGATGGCTGACTCCCATCCTTCTTTCAGGTTTTCGTTCAAGTGTCACTTTCTCAATAAAATCTACCCTGACCATCCTGTTCTACAGCATGAACTATGCAGCCCACCCTGCATTAACAATGCCCATAACCTTGCTCTATCTTTTGCTAAAATTTCCATTTTATAACCTTCTAACATGCTATATAATTTAGTTACTTTTATATTTATTATTTATTGTCAATCTTTCCCTGTTAGAACAGAAGCACCATGGCAGCAAAACAAAGATATTCTTGTTTTTATTCACTGATATATTTCCAGCCTCTATAATAGAATAGAGCTTGATACATAATAAATGTTCAATAAATATTTGTCAAACAAATTAATGTATCGCACATTATATTGAGGGTTTCATGTACTTTTGACAGTTCCATGATGTTTCCAAGCATCACATCATATACTTGATCATTTGGGAGATTGGAATGCTGAAATTCCTCCTTCCTTTCCATCAACAACCACCCCTATCCTACACCTGTAATTCTAAGCTCTTCATGTGAAAATGGACGCATTTGATTCTAGGTAGTGAGTAGAAGACTACATATAAGGTAAAAATCGAAAGAAAGTAAACTCTCTGCTCCAGTGCAGGAAAATACAGTCAAGGCTGGATAAAACCAGCAGATCAGAAATGGTAACTCAACATAGTCACAAAGGTTTGAAAAAGGGAATAAGGTGCTAGCATTCTCATCCTTAGATAAAGATACATTGGCAGTTGGATGGAAAAGCTTCTATGCAATTAGTGACAAGCTAGATGAAGTATTCAGTGCAATTATCCTAGAAGAGTCCTCAAGAAAACTCAAAATGATGAATGTAAATATCTCACAGCCATGGTTAGCAGAATGTACCTTATTCTGAATAATACAACAAAATCTTCCTAGTAAAGAAAAGCATGGAGAGTATTTCCTGTTGCTTCTAAGAATGAAGATGCCACAAGGAAGAGGTGATTTCTACATTGAAATGTTAAAACTTAGGAGACATTTCAATGGTTTGTGAGGGCCACGGATTTGAACTTGAGAGGCAGCTTAATGGAGTAGAAAAAACACGGGTATTGTGGCTAGAAGAGGTAGTTAATTCTGTCTCTGCCACTTAGGCTTTTATCTTGAGCATATTCTGAGCAGGAATAGGAAAAAGTGTCTCTTGGTAACTTACAGGAACACGGTTTCACAGACTATAATAATGGAGGTGGCCTGAGATTATTTTCTTGTTTAAATGAGGTCTGTGCTGAGTGAGTGCCATGATCTACGTCAAAGCAAACTATTTAGAACCAATTTGGTGATATCCAGTAATGCTTCAGAGATCATAAACTAGTTCCATTACCGCTTGATAGAATCAGTCAAAGATGTTCAGAAGCCTCAGAAAGGGGGTGTAAGAGATGTTATATCTAAGCATTAAAAGGGCTTCTAAAAGCCCGTGGGCCTTTCTGGCATCTCTTGCTCAACAACTGAATGAGGCAATTAGATTTTGTATGAATTAAAGAAAGTAAAATTCCTTAAAACTAATCCTATAAAAGCGTTGACAGTAAATGGTATATCACCCTTGAATCTCTATTGCTGTCTTTTGCTAAAGTCCTCAGACATTGTTTTCCATGCTTATAAGTAGCAGAAAGTGATTTCTGCTTGCCTTTAACATGCACAGAGAGATGACCAATCTCAGTCTAAAGCACTCAGAAATAGAGCTTCATAAAGAATTAGGTGTTAACTTTTAGCCAAGCTTCTGTGTTTCCAAAAATATATTTTAAAAAAATCAGGGTATGCTGTGTGACAGAGGTATTGTGTGCTATTTCAAAATATTATAGCACATATGAGAAATGTAACTTGTACATGGAAATGTTTGAACCTGGGGGCCATTCTCATGGTTTATGGCCCCAAATAACAGGTGTTTGATATCCAGGGTCAGTTTTCTAAGGTAGTAGAGA
This sequence comes from Lepilemur ruficaudatus, assembly GCA_963574885.1. Lineage (NCBI taxonomy): Eukaryota > Metazoa > Chordata > Mammalia > Primates > Lepilemuridae > Lepilemur > Lepilemur ruficaudatus. The sequence goes on from CAUYRT010020965.1 coordinate 46,123, forward strand.
GTAAGGGAGGGCATATGGGCAGAGTCATACTTTGGAGTCATTGAGGCCTGGGTTTGAATCCTAGCATTGCTACATACTAGCTGAGTGATCTGTACTTAAGTTCCTTCACCCGTCAACATCGACACACTGCTACATACCTTTCGGGTTTGTTTTGTGGACTAAATGATTTGATATTTGTAAAGGGTCTAACCTAGGTTCTGCACAATTATTACCTCATCATGCATTCATTCAACAAATATTTATTGAACACTTGCTGTGTATGGCAATCATTGCACTAGGCATTGAAACGCCACACAAATGAGATAGAGGGTCCATTCTTAAGGAGGTCACGATTAAGACAAGGAGATCCAAAAACAGACAATTTAGTTAAAGTGTAGAAAATACTATGACATAAACTTGTGCACAGACTTTATGAAGGAACAGTAGAGATGGTTAGAGCAGGCTTCTTGAAGCAGGTGAGGAGCCTTTTTTATTTATTTATTTATTTATTTATTTATTTCTATATTTTTCTTTTTTATTTCAGCATATTATGGGGGTAGAAATGTTTAGGTGGGTGGGTCAAGGGCAATATAGGTGATGAGCCTTAATGGTTAACTGGGAGCTCTTCCAAGTGAAGGGGAAGAGAAAGGCATCACACACAATAGAAGCAACATAGCTACTTGAGCAAACCCCTGAGGTGAGAAAGGTGAGAAAACAACATAGTATGTATAGGATACTGTCACCACTTGGATATTACTAAAGCATAGTGTATGAGGGAGGGATTCGCTGGAGGTGAGAATAAAAGTATGGGCAGGGAAAGTATTGGAAGGTGCTCTTTTCTCTTCTCCTTCTCTTCTTGGAAAATTCAGAACATGTAGTTACAGTAGTTATAGTCAGAGGAGCAGAAGGCATTAATTTCCTGGCTGTTTGTATGGTACATTTGGTAAATAGAAGGGTTATTTTGATTCCACACCCTTGCAATTGTGAATTGTGCTGTGATTAACATCCGAGTGCATGTGTCTTTTTGATATAATGACTTTTTTCCTTTGGGTAGATACCCAGTAGTGGGATTGCTGAATCGAATGGTAGGTCTACATTTATTTCTTTGAGGAATCTCCATACTGTTCTCCATAGAGGCTGTACTAATTTGCAGACCCACCAACAGCGTATAAGTGTTATTTTCTGTCTGCATCCATGCCAGCATCTGTTGTTTTGGGAATTTTTAATAAGAGCCATTCTGATAGGGGTAAGGTGGTATTTCATTGTGGTTTTAATTTGCTTTTTCCTGATGGTTAGTGATGTTGTGCATTTTTTCACATGTTTGTTGGCCATTTGTCTATTTTCTTTTAAAAACTCCCTTTTCATGTCTTTTGCCTACTTTTTGATGGGATTATTTTTGTATGCTTATTTTTTTTTTAGTTCTTTGTAGATTCTGGATATTAGCCCTTTATCAGATATATGGTTCGCAAATATTTTCTCCCATTCTGTTGGTTGTCTATTTACTCTGTTGATTATTTCCTTTGTTGTGCAGAAGCTTTTAATTTAATTAAGTCCCATTTATTTACTTTTTTCTTTTTTTTCTTTCAGCATATTATGGGGGCACAAATGTTTAGGTTAAGTACATTGCCCTCCCCATCAGAGCTTCAAGCATGTCCATCTCCCAGACGATGCGCATCGCACTCATTATGTGTGTATATACCCATCCTCTCCTCCCCCCTCCCATCTGCCCGATGCCCGATAAATGTTATTCCTATATGTGCACTTAGGTATAGATCAGTGAAACCAATTTGATGGTGAGTACATGTGGTGCTTATCTTTCCATTCTTGAGATACTTCACTTAGTAGAATGGGCTCCATTCTATCCAGAAAAGTGCAAGAGGTGCTATATCACCATTGTTTCTTATAGCTGAATAGGACTCCATGGTATACATATACCACATTTTATTAATCCACTCATGTGTTGATGGGCACTTGGCTGTTTCCACATCTTTGCAATTGTGAATTGTGCTGCTATAAACATTCAAGCTCAGAAGTCTTTTTTATAGAATGTCTTTTGTTCTTTGGGGTAGATGCCCAGTAATGGGATTGCTGGATCAAATGGTAGATCTACTTGTATCTCTTTAAGGTATCTCGATATTGCTTTCCACAGAATGGGAGAAAATATTCACATGCTACACGTCCAATAAAGGACTGATAACTAGAATCTCTTTAGAACTCAGCAAAATGAGCAAGAAAAATCAAACAACCCTATCAAAAAGTGGACAAAGGACATGAACAGAAACTTTTCAGAAGAAGACAGAATAATGGCCAAGAAACATATGAAAAAATGCTCAACATCTCTAATCATCAGGGAAATGAAAATCAAAAACCACAATGAGATATCACTTATCTCCAGTGAGAATGGCCTTTATTAAAAAGTCCCAAAACAATAAATGTTGGCATGGATGCAGAGAGATAGGAACACTCACACACTACTCGTGGGATTGCAAACTATTTACTTTTATTGTTGCTATATTTGCCTTTGGGTCACAGTCATAAATTCTTTGCCTAAGCTGATGTCTAGAAGAGTTTTTCCTACATTTTCTTATATAATTTTTATGGTTTTATGCCTTACATTTAAGTCTTTTATCCATCTTGAATTAATTTTTATATATGGCAGGAGATAGGGGTCCTGCTTCATTCTTCTGCATGTGGCTCTACAATTTTCCTAGCACAATTTATTGAACAGGGTTTCCTTTCCCCAATGTATGTTGTTGTCTGCTTTGTTGAAAATCAGTTGGTCATAACTATATGGTTGCATTTCTGGGTTCTCTATTCTGTTCCATTGGTCTATGTCTCTGTTTTTATACCAGTACCATGCTATTTTGTTTACTGTAGCCTTGTAGTATAATTTAAAGTCAGGTAATGTGATGCCCCTAGATTTGTTCTTTTTGCTTAAGATTGCTTTGGCTATTTGGGCTCTTTTTTGGGTCCAGATGAAGCTTAGAATTATTTTTTTCTATATCTCTGAAATATGATCTTGGCATTTTGATGAGGATTGTTTTGCATCTGTAAATCACTTTTGGCACTAAGGACATTTTAATGATGTTGATTCTGTTACAGAATACATGAGCATAGGATGTTTTTCCATTTGTTTGTGTCATAATTCATAAAGAAAATGTGGTGTATATATGTATATATTCCATGAAGTACTACTCAGCCATAAACAGGAATGAAATAATGTCATTTGCAGCAACTTGGATGGAACTGGAGACCATTATTTTAAGTGAAGCATCTCAGGAAAGGAAAAACAAACACCACATGTTCTCACTAATAAGTGGTAGCTAAACAATGAGTACACAGGGGCATAAAGAGATGTAAGGGATGTTGTAAACCAAGAAGGGGAGAGGATGAGAGGGGGGTGAGGGATGAAAACTTACCTATTGGACGCAATGACCACTATTCTGGTGATGCGCACACTAAAAACCCTGACTTAAGCGTTATATAAGGTATCCATGTAACAAAAACGTTTGTGCCCCCTTTAATATTTTGAAATAAAGAAGAAGGGTTATTTTGAGACCACCTACCTCCATTGCCAATTGGTAATCAGGAGCACCAGAATGTGATGGGTAGGATAAAAACCAATTATCTTACTTTTTCCTTGGATGAGGCTAGAAGACTTAGAAGCTGTGTACAGTTAGGCTCTCATCACATAGAGCTTAGGTAGTTAAGAGTGTGGACTCTAGATTCGAACAGATCTGGGCTTTGAATTTTATTTATTATATGTGTTGCCTTGAATTGGTTGCTTAAACCTCCAGGCCTTAGTTTTCCCAGCTGTAAAATGAGTTTAATGAAATGATGTATGCAAAATACTTAACACAGTGCTAGGCACATACAAATGCACTACACAAATGTGCTATTGCTATTGTCCAAGCACAATTTGCCAAAATTGTCATAGAAGAGCAATGAGCCTTGCTCTACCAAAGTTTATTTGACTTCATAACATTTGAGTCTGACTGGACTACTCTTTAGTAGTGTCCCAGGGCTTCTGTGTTGTCACATCTGTGGCTTAGAACAACTAGCAATATAGCAAATGGCTTACCTGTAAAACAGGAAAGGCTATTTTTTCTTCCTTATTCTCCAAGCAAATTCATTTTAAGGGAAGAACGTCTAGGGCACCATAGAAATTAGCTCATGCATTATCAAGCAGATAACAGTCTTGTTTTCTAGATGTTTATCTGTAAGATACTAAAATGTACTGATGTGACTAGTCATCTAACTAGGAGGCTAATTGAAGAATTCATGTTTTTTTATAAACCTACTTTGAGTTTTAAACTTAACTTCACAAATGGTATCAAGAAAAAATTATACTTAATTAAACCTATGTAGCATATTTATTTACAATCCCTTTAAATTCAATTAACCTCAGAAAAGAATTTTTAAAACCATGGCTAAGAACCCATTGGCCAAAATATAGAATATAGAGTTACCATATGAGCCAGCAATTCCACTCCTATGTGTGTAATCAAGATAAATAAAAACACATGTCCACACAAAAATTTGTACACAAATGTTCATACCAGCGTTATTCATAATAGCCAAAAAGAAGTAACAACCTAAATGCCCATCAATTGATGAATAAACAAAATGTAGTGTAACCATACAATGAAATATTATTCAGCCATAAAAAGGAATGAAATGTTGATACATGCTACTACTTGATGAACCTTGAAGACATTATGCAAAGTTAAAGAAGCTAGACACAGAAAGCCACATATTATGTCATTGTGTTTATGTGAAATATCCAGAATAGGTCATTATATAGAGACAGAACATAGATTAGTAGTTGCCAGAGATTGTGGGGAGAGGAAAGAAGGAAATTATTGCTTAATGAATATGGGCTTTCTTTTGGGGCTGATTAAAATGTTCTAAAATTAGACAGTGGTGATGGTTGCCCAACTCAATGAATATACTAAAAAGAATTGACTTATACACTATAAATTAGTGAACTATATTATGTGTATTTAGCATGAACTATTGGGATATAATTTCTCAGTAAAACTGTTTTAAAATACCATTGGCACATTCCATGTTTGTAATTGACTATCTGGGAATTTAGAATATTCATTTAGTTCCTGAACAACTCCTTTCTCCACCACTCCTGTTTACCATCTGTGGGGTGACATAAACAAGCAAGTCAGTGGAAGTGGAAAGGCTAATCATTGTTAAAACATATTGTAAACAGTAAAAATAATCCCTTTGCTTTATGTTCAAAGGACATTCAGAATAAGTTTCTTACTGTTTGTCCTTAGCTAAATTAATTTTCTCTATATGGTCCTGAGTATTAACTTGGCCAAAGTGCCCCCTGACCAGTTTATACCTTTGCCTAGACCAGTTGCCATAGCCTACCATTGCTTCCACAATCGGTTATTAATGCCACTTTTCCTTTCTTGAAGAAGTGAGGAATTTCAGATTGCTGTTAATTAAAATTGTAACCATTTCCTAAATGGGTTTAAATGAAAGTGATGTACTTTGATGTCAAATGAGAAGCTAGGAGCCTAAATTATCTGTTCTAGGCAAGCATTCACCATTTCCAAGTGGGGCTTAAAAAATAAAAAGATTTTTCTCACAAAGCTAGATTTCAGAAAGGTATACCAGATCAGGTTAGGAATGAGAGCATATGAATATGGTAAATGAAAAGGGAAAGGTTCAATTGTGGCTCCTTTAAATGTCAAATTGAACAAGGTCGCGATCACTAAAACTGTCTTTTTCCCTTTTAGAAAAGAATACATTTTGGTGTTATGTAGGACATGACTCAACAGTCTGCAGATAATTTATCAGTAGATAAATTATAAGAAGTACATTACTGCAGGAAGGGAAAGAAGCAAAAGCTAACATTTTGAAAATTATGCTGCCAGTTTAAAGATGTCACATTTTGATACTTTGAGCTGACTAATGGCAATGCCCTGTGTTCTGCACCAGATGATTAAATAGCAAAATCTTAAATTTAATTAAGTTCTTTTATAGAAGCGGGTAGATTATACATTATTCCATACATTAGCCTGAACTGAAATAGCTGCCTAAAAGCTCTGTTACCTCCAGATAAAATCCAATAAAATTATTTTAAGAAAGAGATTTTCACAGGCACTGAATTCAAAGATAAAGGCACGTGTTTGGCAGAGGGAAGAGCAGCTCATTCTTTAATCCCATGAGTCAGGACTTGTTAGTCTGCCATGATTGTGCTACAATATTCGTGTGCTGACACAAGCCAGAGCCTAAGGCGTGAGACTTACCAGTTTGTAACTCATATCTGAGGGAATCTTTAGGATCTGGGAAGAAACTCACACAGCTCAAAAATATCTGAAGAACTACAGCGCCTTCTAGGAACTCTCAGAATCAGGTCTTTCAAAGGATGCTTTAAACAAGGAGATAGGGTGAGGGTAAAGTAAGGGATCCTTATGAGGAAGTAGTTCTCTGGGGTGTGAAAGACCAAGGTCCTTATTTCAATAAACCAGCAAGGTCAAGAGGGGAATGCTAGTGGGAGAGTCCGTCTCTCCCACTAGACTGTGAACTCCCTGAGAGCAGAGTCAATCTTCATTTGGTTCATTGCTAACTTCCTCACAGTAAGTGTTCTGTAGATTCTCCTCACCCATAATGCAACAGCAGAAAAGAAGCTTGAGAAGGGCTAACCCTGTGCAGGAGGGTGGGGGAGTGAGCCCAGTGATGGCCCCACATCAATGGTTTCCCTGTGTGCACACCTAAAGTCACCAGAAGAGCCTTAAAAGTGCATGTGCCAGGGCCTCACCTTCCCCGGGAAATCTGATTTAATTGCTCTGTAGTGGGGCTGGCCATAAGTTTTTTTATTAATCCTCCAGGTTGATTCAAGTATGTGGCCAGTGTTGACGTTCCTTGTCCTATAGTCATACTTGAAGAAGAATTCAATCCACTGGTGATTGTGGGTCACACATATTAGTATGCTAGAGAGTTATATTTTGTTGTTGTTGTTTAAAATATGATTTTCTTGGTCCTACCCTGAGAAATTCTGAATCAGTAGGTTTGGCAAGTTGCCTGAGCAAAGAATCTGCATGTGTTGCAAGCAAGCATGTGATTATAATGCAATCAGTCTGAAGATCACATTGTCAGAAACAGTACCATAGAGCCACTTCCTTTGTTGTGGCTCAGTTGAAGCCTTTTAGGTAAGTTTTGAGAAAAGAAACCAGGTAAATGGCTTGAGGGTGGGTTCTTAACATGAAATAGAACTGTTTCCTTCCTTAAGCCGTTAAACTCCAGAGGAGGATTCATTTCTCTGATGAGTGGTTCCAAGGCACCAAATTTTCCCAGGTGCCTGGGCATTGCTTAGCTCAAGACCAATCTGCAATGCAGACTGACAACAACCACTGTCCCTTCTGCAATGTCTTTTCTCCCATTAAGGCAATGGTCTTGCACATTTTTGATTCAATGGGCATTACAATAAAGGCATTTGTTTTCTTTCCACCCAGCAGCCTTGTGAAGAAGTGCAAGAGTACAGTATTCTCATTTTGAAAGATGGAGAGATTGAGGCAGAAACTGACCCTAAGGCAGTGGCTATATTAGATTGGGAAAAATCAAAACCCTGATTTGATTGTGTTGAAAGCACTTTAACATCTCTGACCTAATTTTATCCTTACTAATCCCTTTACGAAGCAAGGCGGGGCAGGTGTCATTCTCCTCAGAGTTGACATCCATGGGAGAAGCAGGCAAGCAACTATTGATGGGATCTGAAGGGCACCTGAAAACCCCACTGCAAATAGACCTCCCTATCTTCGATGTCTCAAGTTCCATCTTGAGCAATCATTTCTTTGGGCTAAGTTTTGTCCTCTCTATGGGTTTTTCAATATGCAGATACTCTAGCAACAGGTTGCATGGCATCGGATACTTTTAGTAGGTGACCGTTTCTTTGCTAGGGGAGAGAACAGGCAGTGAGAGAGCACTGAGAACCAAGTAAAAAGGGAGCATTGCCCAAAAGCGCAAGAGCCCCAAAAGAGGTGACTGTGGAAGGAGAATGTTTTAGATCAGCTTCACCTGTTTTCCATGTTGCCTGGAGTGGGTCCTGGTCCCCAACTGATAAATGAAGCAGTTCAGGGACTTTGCCAGGTTTGTTGGAGATGGGTTTGGGAACATGTTCCTCATTAATAACAAATATACCAATATTTGAGAAGAAATATATTGCCCTAGAACTAAGATACCATCCACCTATACCATCTTCTTTTTTTAAAATGTTAGCATTTTTTTAGATACTATTTTTTTTTATTTCAGCATATTATGGTGGTACAAATGTTTAGGTTACATATATTGCCTTTGCCCTAACAAGTCAGAGCTACAAGCGTGTCCATCCCCCAGATGGTGTGCACTTCACCCATTAGGTGTGAATATACCCAGCCCCTCCTCTCCCCCCACCTGCCTGACACCTGATGAATGTTACTTGCATGTGTGCACATAACTGTTGATCAGTTAATACCAATTTGATGGTGAGTACATGTGGTGCTTGTTTTTCCATTCTTTGGATACTTCACTTTAACATTTTGAGAATCTAAAGTCTTTCAATACTAAAGCAATCTGGGTAATATTGAATTACTCTACTAATACAGGGAAGAGGCGCTCTTATTTTCCTCTTCGGGAAAGGAAAGCTTGTCTCTTTAACTTCTCCCCACCCTTGGTTAATTGGAAGATGATTCTCCTTATCATTGTGGCTTGTACATTGTTTGAAAAAAAGAGAAGGTGATCAGGATCTGACCTTAAAGACATTAGATTGAGGTTACATAAGACCAAACAGAAAAATCTGAACTTAAAGTCTAGAGCTCAAGTAGGTTCCAGAATCTGGAAAAATCTAAATATGCGTGCCTCCCTGTGGAATCTGCTTTATGGGGGGTGTTCATGTGAAGATATGAGTTCACACGGCCATTTCAAAGCAAACTACTGGGCAATGTGTGCTCTTCACCGAGGTCAAGGTAAAGCCCAGGGGCCAAGAGTTACATGCAGGGTAACTAGGAGATCAAGGTTGGAAGAGAATGGTCTTTATAGATGAAAGGATGTTACAGGCAGGCAAAGGCCTTGCTGTGACTGACAGAGATAAGGTTACCAAGCTGTTCAAAGATAAGTGGGTAAACAATCATGTTAGCTGCCCGCAGATATTAGTGGCTGATACCTTGAACCTGAGACATAAGCCACAGAAACACACCCCCTGAGGAGCTGGGTCTTCAGGGCAGAGCAGGAAGCTCCTGACTCAAAGCTGATCCAAAGGGCAATTGAAGATCTGGGTCCTTGATCCCAGCTCCGTCATGAGCTTACAGTATGGGTCCTAGGAAATTCACTCATTTATTGAAAATGTGACTAAGATAGATCAGTTGTTTTAAACCATGATGTGGTACTGGTGTGCTGTAGTTCTCTCTGATCATTTGCCATTCATAGTATGGAAGTGTTCATGACTTTGGCCACACTAAGGGAAATGTGTCCTATACAGAATCATTAGCTAATGTGTGGATGTCAGAGGAAATGCTTGAAAATTACTGATCTCGAGCACTGTTTCTCAAATTTTAATGTGTTTACAAATCACCTAGGGATTTTTTTAAAAGTCAGATTCAGATTCAGTAGGTCTGGAGTGGAGCCTGAAGCTCTGCATGTCCAGTAAGCTCCCAGGTGATGTTAATGCTTCTGGTCTATGGTTTACACTATGAGTATCAAGGGTGTAGACAACCTTACCAGCTCTGAAATTCTATGATTCTTGTGTAAAATTTCTCACTCTTTCTACCTTTCCCTCCCTCTTCCATTCTAGGTCAAGACTGGCCCCAGATATGGGGCTTTGATGAGTCTCCTGGTGGGGTCAAGTAGGAAAATGAGGAACTAGGAAGACCATTGTCCTAGTCTGAACACATATGCTAAATTCTGTTGCTTGTGCACTGTATCCCAGTAGTTCTAATATGGGTTTCATGACACTAACAGCACTTGGCTTTGGTAGAACTCCTTGCATCAGTATAGTGGGCAGATTGGCAGCAACATCGTCTCCAGGATTGCATGGCAACATAGAATGGCCTTGCTTCTCCAATTAAAATTAAAATTGGAGAAGCAGGCTCATAAAGACAGAGAAAGAAACACTATTGGGAGGAAAGGTAGTTAATCCATGTGGGCAAATTTCCTAAGACTTCTGGCATTAAAATATCTACTTCACTTTACCTGTATGCTTTCATAAATAACTAACTGTCTTCCGCTTTAGATAGTGAACCCTCCTTGTTCAGTGCTGTATATCCAGGCCTAGCACAGTACCTAGCACAGAGTGCTACTAAGTAAATATTTGTTGAATGAATGAATCAAGCGAGCAACTGGGGCTACAATTTGCTTAAAAGAGACTTCTTTGGGGAATTCAGCAGGACAGAAGCAGCAGGAGCTAGAGAGCAGGGAAGCATGCACTCATTTGGTCATAATTGTCTGAAGTGTCCCTGCCCTTGCACTCTCCTTTGTTGTTCTGTAATACACAACAGGATGCACCTGCCCAGACATGGGAACTCTAGCTGGGTAGATAGGAAAGCTGATACAAAGCCCTTGTTAATTAAAAAGCATTTGCAACTGGAATTGTCTTTTGGCTAACACAAAGTGCCCTGCCTCCTGATGGGCTTAACGTCTATATGTTTTGAGAATACACAATGAACAGCCTCAGAATTAGCTCCTAATCCTGAACCCAGCAAAGGAAACAAGATCTACCCAAAGTCACGCACTCGTCTGTTCGTTATCATGTCAAAACCAAAAATGAAATTGAAGAATGGCCAGACGGCCAAAGAAATAAAATATGTTTTTCTACAGGTTTGTTCATGAAAATAAAGTCTAAAGCTTTTTTTGCTCTAATTTCCTCTGGTTTCTTACTTACTTCCTGGTCCTACTTATCTCTGAATTTCTAGCCAAGTAATAGCAAGCACCAAAACTCATGCTAGAATTTTCCAAATGACCTACTCAATCAATTTGTAACAAGCTTTGCAAAATCTAAGGGAATTTCCAATATAAAAGAGGATACTAATTAAACCAGTGGGATGGATTGAAGAGAAGGCGAGTGAGGGGCGAGTGAGGAGAAAGTGGAGGTGGGGAGAGAATTCTCACAGATCTTACCTAGAAGTCATCTAGGTAGGCCACCTTACTTCTCTGCCATGCTTAACTGGGACTCCTCTGGCCCAATGAAGCAGATTTGGCATCCAAAGGTAAAAACAACTTGTCACAGCCAACTCAAATCCATTCATTCTACAGTTGCATTTTTTTGCTTTTTTTCTTTTTTCTTTTTTTATTTATTTTTATGTATTTATTTTTTTTTTAAGACTAGTCAAGTGCAGTAGTGAGGGAAGGGGGAAAGTAGTAGAGCAAGGAGCTCAATCTGTAACTGACTGTGAACAATCAAGTGAGATAACTCACTACCTTTGGACCAGCCAACAGTTGCATTTTTTGAATTGGCCTAGAAAACTCTCTCCTATTGAAATATTGGAACAGATAAGAGTTGGTCTCTGTTTGGCCTAAAGAAAGACTCTTCTGTTGCCTCCTCATCCCACTAAATGACCTGGCCCTCAAATTGGAGAGACTGGGGTTCAAAAAGATCAGAGAGGCTCTCAAGTACTTTGTGCACTTTCAATGGAGAGATCAGTGTGCTCCCCTGTGACCAAAGACTGAACTGTAGCACAAGGGAGGAGACCCAGAAAAGAGGAGAACTGCTACAGCCTCACCATAATTACCGTGTGGCTGCTTTGTTTTCCAGGGCAGAGGGGAAAGGGGAAGATATTTAGAAGAGCTTTAGGGGAAAATTTAAATTCTGCTTCCAGTATTACTGATTTTCCCTTTGAAAATTAGCAACTCTTCAGTAAAACCCTTGATAGAGCTCCATTTGGGTTTATGTGTGACAAAGAGTAGCTACTAATGGCCCTTAATGATGAGTAAGTGGACTGCTCAGAATACTACTTCTTTAATGAAAAGTAATGGCTGTCTCACCGCAGCCAGGAAAGTGATGCTAAGTGGCCTCTTCACATGTATGTTCCTTTTAGTGCTAGCCTTTGTCAGAGCAAGTGCTCCAGAGACTCTAAACAAAAAGACTCATCCCCACCTGGTAACGACCACTAAAAAACGCACCCAGAAATTGCTTGCGGTCCATTTTCAAAATGCTCCATGGAGCTTCCAACTAATTCTCAACCTCTTTGTGGTTCTAAAGGTTGGAGACTTTTGATCTAACAGAAAAGGACCAGAGAGTAAGAAAGTCTTATTTTCTCCCCTCTGAATCAAATCTTTACTAAGTAGCAGGATGAAGTCAAAAATAACATAGGTATTCTCATTTTGAAAGTGAGAGGCTTGGGCTAGAGGGCCCTAAGGGCTAGTCCTCGCACCTCTGGTTTTCAGTGCTCCCAAGCTTCTGTTCAATTTGCAAATGGAAAGGTAATACTACTGAAGGACACACTTGAAACATGGCATCGATTGGTTAATTGAAGGAAAAAAAACACTTTTCTGGCTTCCTGGTTTCTGGATTTATTCAGCAAGCCGGGGTGTGGAAATAGCACCCTAGCACTCTTCTTGCCCAAAAAGTATTTGAGAGCTGCTAACTCTTCATTATCTTTTTACTGGATTATTCATGTATTCACAACATAGCTTTCCCCATTTGTAGTATGGGGAGTCTCTTTGCCAGAATTCTTTAATTTATTCATGTTATCATTAACAAGGTGCAACAGAAGTACCCCTTGCAAGAATTGTGTTTTATTGGCTGGGTGCAGTGGCTCACACCTGTAATCCTAGCACTCTGGGAGGCCGAGGCGGGAGGATTGCTCAAGATCAGGAGTTCGAAACCAGCCTGAGCAGGAGCGAGACCCCATCTCTACTAAAAGTAGAAAGAAATTAATTGGCCAACTAAAAATATATAGAAAAAATTAGCCGGGCATGGTGGCGCATGCCTATAGTCCCAGCTACCTGGGAGGCTGAGGCAGGAGGATCGCCTGAACCCAGGAGTGGAGGTTGCTGTGAGTTAGGCTGACGCCACGGCACTCTAGCCCGGGCAACAGAGTGAGACTCTGTCTCAAAAAAAGAAAGAAAGAATTGTGTTTTATCTTCCCAACCCAGTGAAAACAACACAAGAAAAACAACAAGACTAAGACTTATTAAATGCCTATTATGTGCGGTGTACTGGGCTAACAGCTTTATACCTATTAATATTATCTAATTTAACATTATCTCTAGAGGGCAGAAAAGATCAACGCCCCACTTAACAGATGAACAAGCAGGCTCTGAGAAGGTAGAAATGTGAACAAGGGAATGCAGCCCGTGAGTGGTCCAAGCAGGGCTTGACTGCAGGCTTGTCTGACTCCAAAGCCCGTGCTCTTTCCACATTATGCTGCTTGTCATTAACCCATGGTGAACTGGCTCACAAGCCTAGCCCAGAGTTTTGGAACTAGTCTGCCACAATTCAAGGATAAATTAATGCTTATAAATTATAAAATCATAAAATGATTTTGAAAACCAAGTATTACAACTAACTGAATATGGATTTATGAAGAAACTATACATGTGGTTTCTTAAAAGTCATTATCAAAATGACTCTTCCTGTTTTGGGAGTTTACTTAGGAGGACATAGGCAATTATGCTCTCTTACAAACACCTTCACACCTCAACTCAGCAGATGATTGTTGTGGCATTTTTGTCTTTGTTAGCTTTGCTTCATTGTGATACTAAACCATTATAAATATTACTATTAATGCTATTTTAAATTACAATACAGCAAACCAATAATCCATACAAGAGAAACTACAACAAGCAAACAAGTATGTTGGGAGTGAATTTGATAAATGAGGGAATGTAGACTAAAACATCAACTAAAATGAAATATACTTTCCCTGTTTGGGAAACTCCTACATATTCTGTAAGAACCAACTTGCACGGTAAGTCTGACTATGTTGTAGAAAAACAGAAGTGATCTTATATATTGAATCCATTCCTCATTTGTGTTCCTATGGAAAGATATACAGGCCTTTGCCACAGCACTCACTACATTCTCTTCTCCTTATCTACCCCCAGGAGATTGTGAATTCCTCCGAGGCAGTGCCCATATCTTATTCATCTCAGTGTGTCCACAGCACCTGGCACAATGCCTAACTCATTAGGAGCTCAATAAACATTATATTGGATAAATGCATCATTTATACACATTATTCAACAAAAAACAAAGAAAAATAATTTTTCAATTGCCGTCCAGCGAATCAGGTATACCCATGAGCTACTGGTGTCATTATACAGTACAGTGGGTCCTCCACATCTGCAGGCTCTGCATGTACAGATTCAGTCAACCTCAGATCAAAAATATTCAGAAAAAAGCAATAAAAGAGAATACAACAATAAAAATAATACAAATAAAAAAGCAATGCAGTATAACAGCTATGTACATAAATTTACATTATATTAATATTAGGTATTATGTATCATAAGTAATCTAGAGATGATTTAAAATAGATAAGAGAATATGCCTAGGTTCTACGCAAATACCATGCCCTTTCATATCACGGACTTGAGCACTCACAGATTTTGGTATATGCGGGTGTACTGGAACCAATGCCCTCACAGATCCTGAATGACAACTGTATATTGGTGCAATATTTTTAGGGCTCAATTTGTATCAAAAGCCATAAAATGTTACCAGCCTCACACCCAGTAAACATACCTTTATAAATTTCTCCTGAGATAATAATTCATAAAAAGAAAATGGATATATGCACCAACACATTTGTAACAGTATAATGGGAAGAATATTGAAATAGCCTTATAAAGTCCAGCAATAGGGAAATTATTAAGCAAATTATAGTATGTCAGCTGGTGGAATAGTAAGCAGACATTGAAAATGATAGACCAGAAATTGTGTAACAGCCGGGAGTATTTATGAAACACTAGGTTTCAAGAGGAGAATGTGTATTTACCATGATTACAGCTAAGTAAATTATGTAAGTATATAAATAAAGTTTGGAAGGGAAATGAAAACAATTGCATTTAGTTGGTAGAGGTTAAAAACATTTCTTAAAATGTCCTTTAATATGGTTATAACATTATTTAAATAAATTTTTAAAAGCTAAATTATAAATGGACCCTATGTTAAAAGCATTATATCCCTGAGCTTCATTTGTAAGTCAGATGTCTGGTAAACCAAAATATTATACAGAGTGATTGTGTGATTTGAAAGTATTCTACTGGAGTTAACCAAGGTAAAATTAAAACATTATGAGTTTTCATTAGAAAGTAGTAAAAAACTATATTGTAGCAATAAATTAGAAAAAATGAGACTTTCATACTTCTTCGAATGCCTGTGATACTTAAGAAAAAGCAGGCTTAATTAGAGGAAGATAAGAAAGGTAGACAGGTACTTTTGTTGAGATTCTGAAGGAATCTTTGGACAGTTTCAAGGACTTCAGCAGATTAGCATACTGGTTCATTGTATAATTTCATGTAATTTATGAATTTCTCCTTGATCCAAGTGCATCACTAGCATTACTCTTAGGCATTTTAGACAAGATTAGGGTCATTATTTATTTATTTATTTTTTTTTGACGCACAAATGGAATGAGTATAGAGGGAGATGGAAAGGAAACTTCTCTGAGGTAAACTCAGAGTTGAGAAAGAAAGAACTAAAACATGGTTGAAGTAGATGTGCTCAAAAATGTAAGAAAAAGATTGGAATAAAATTGTGTAGATAAAGACAAAGCCAAGTTTATTGTTGGTGATATAGCAGAATAAGTATTTTGACTGACTGACTGACACTCCTGCCTTAGCAAAAAAGCTAAATTAAAAACATTGAATAGCTGGGCACAGTGGCTCAGGCCTGTAATCCTAGCACTCTGGGAGGCTGAGGCGGGCGGATTGCTTGAGCTCAGGAGTTTGAGATCAGCCTGAGCAAGAGCGAGACCCCGGCTCTACTAAAAATAGAAAAAAATTAGCCGGACAACTAAAAATAGAAACAAACAACAACAACAAAAAATAGCCGAGTGTGGTGGCTCACGCCTGTAGTCCCAGCTACTCGGGAGGCTGAGGCAGGAGGATCGCTTGAGCCCAGGAGTCTGAGGTTGCTATGAGCTAGGCTGACGCCACAGCATGCTAGCCCAGGCAACAGAGTGAGACTCTGTCTCAAGAAAAAAAAAATAAATAAATAAAACATTGAATGAAATACTCAGAACATCTTCTTAAGAGCTTCAGAGATCTAGCAAAAGAGTTCATAGTTATCAGGCCAAAATGTAAGTGAATGCTGAAACTCAGAGAGGTAGCTGAGCACCATTGGTACTTCTAAAGTAAGGGTATTTACTAAACCTAGGGAATCACAGTTTGAATTTTCATGGCCTCCTGAAGTGTGGGTGACAGAATATTAATCTCAGAGCTGTGCAAAGTAGGGAGCTGAATACTGGTTATATAATTATAATGCCTTGTGGGGTTAAAAGAACAGAATATAACTAAAAATATATAGAATTTATATCATATATCTATCCATCTATTTATCTATCTATCCCGGGAGAAGAGTAAATATAGTTAGTATTCTAAGGTTTAATAATTATCTGGGAGAGTAGGAGCATGATTGAAGTATTTTGATAAGCATGCATGGCAACCCATTTCAAAAATAATCATTAAAAGAATAGAAACAAAGTCCATAATTTCCAAATTAGTAGAGAGGAAAATGGAATGATAAAATACATTAAATCCATCTAAAATAATGAAGAAACATAGAACATGTAGTCCGAATAGAAATATAAGAGCTGAGACAAATAGAAAGCACAAAATAATATGGTAGATATAAATTCAAATAGATCATTAATTATATCAAATGTAAGTGGACTAAAAGCTCCAGGTAATTGGAAAGATGGTCTGACTAAATTAGTAAAAAGACCAACTAAATGTTGTTTACAAGAGACACATCAGAAAAACAAAGATACAGAAAGGTTGAAAGTAAAAACATAGAACTAATATGTGCCATGACGATATTAAAGAAAATTTCAGTTTAGCTAGGTTAATATCTGTTAAACTTTGCAGCACAAGGTGTTTCTAAAGATGAAAAGGGTCACATTGTAATAACAATAAGCTTAAATCATAAGAATGATATTGACAATTCTAAGTTTGTACATACTAACATTGTAGCCTCAACAAATATATAAGCAAATTATCCATTAAAAGAAATTTTAAAAGCCCTTAAGCGTGGAAGATTTTTAACACCCCCTCTCAGTATCCATAGAACAAACAGGTAAAAATGTAAGAATATAAAATATTTAAATAACATATATAACACAATTGTCATAAGGGACAGATAAAGATCTTGATACTCAACAACTGTACAATACATATTTTTCCAACCATACATAAAATATTTTTATAAAATTAAATCTTCATTAAATATTCAAGGTTTAGAACCACCCAGTTCACTTTATGTTCCAGCAATGCAATAAAGCTAGAAATTAATAACCAAAAGACAACTAGAAAATACATGTGGAAATTGAGAAACACATTTTTAAATGGTCATAATAATAACTTATAATGAAAATTAGAAAGTAATTTGAAGTGAAGAATAATAAAAAATCACAATAAGAGACTACTACATACTCGTGATTGGCAAGAATTCAGTTTTCTGACAATACCAACCATTGATGAGTTTGTGGAGCAATGAGAACGCTCCTATGCTGCTGATGGAAATGTAAATTGGCACAATAACATAAAAACCCGGTTATCTATGCAAACATGTGCATACTTTATGACCCTGCAATTCCACTACTAGGTATATACCCTAGACATTTTTGCACAGGCGTCCCAGATGTGCACAAGAATGTTTATAGCACCATTGTTTGTAATAGATCAAACTGAAAGTAGCCCAAATGTTGATGACAATAACAATGATAATGTAAATAAATAAACTGTGAAGTAATGTTAATGATGATGATGTAGACGAATAAATTGTGGAATAACTCTTACAAGGGAATATTTTCCTTGCACAGCAATGAAAGTGAATAAAATACAGATACATGCAGCAACATGGATCAATCTCACAAATATAATGTTGAGTAAAATATGTCATTCATAAAAGCATAGTGGATCATTCCATTTATGCGCAGTGTTAAAAAAGCAGGTGAAAATCAAACAACCCCATCAATAAATGGGCAACGGAAATGAACAGAAATTTTTCCAAAGAAGACAGAATAATGGCTAGCAAACATATTAAAAAAAATGTTCAACATCTCTAATTATTAGAGAAATGCAAATCAAAACCACAATGAGATACCACCTAACCCCAGTGAGATGGGCCGCTATCAAAAAATCCCAAAACAACAAATGCTGTGAGGTTGTGGAGAGACTGGAACA